>MJUU01011860.1:70974-99860 GCA_002080025.1 Modiolus philippinarum | reverse complement strand
ATCTTGTTCGCAGTGTCAAAATCTATCTATAAATCAATTTTCATTGAAATCAGACAAAGTCGAAATTTTGACGTATTGTGTCGGCCATCTTTAAAATGGCAGCCATTTTGAATTTTTTTTTTTTTTTTTTTTTTTTTTTTTTNNATATTCAACATTTATACAAAGTATGATTAATTTCTGCAAAGCAGTTCCTGAGATATTGAATCCTTAATTTTTCAACGTAAAATGGCGGCCATCTTGGAAATGGCAGCCATTTTGGAAATTTTTGGCAGTGCATGCACATTTTCTGATGGTAGTCCAACTTTGTGCCAAGTATTTTACGAAAGGATATGGAGTAAATGAACATGAGACCATAACACAATGTAAACTCAAACTGCAATAATTTTAATGAGCTGTATGACCATTTCGGAAATTAATTCCTCATCAGCAGCACTAGAACCTAAACAAGGGAAATCCATAATTTCAAAAATATTTAAAATGCATAAAACCAAACGAAATCCGAATGATCAGTAATATAATATAACAAAGAATAACAAAGAAACGGACCAAAAACAATATGTCGTCCCGACTACGTCTGGGGCGACATAATAATAGAGAAACTGACAAAGAATAATATGTCGTTCCGACTACGTCTGGGGCGACATAAAAATGTATAATTGTATCAGGATGCTGATACAAAAGTCTCTCAAACGAACTCCCAAATTGGAAATCTTGGCTACAAATCACTTCCACACAACCTACGCAACCTATCTGTTGAGTTTAATTCAATTTTGAGCAATTTGGATTTTCCTGCTTTTGGTTCTGTTTCAATGGCAACGGTAGTCATTTTGAAGTCTTTGACACCAAAGAACAATTTCCCACACTTAGGGCAACCTTTCTGTAAAGTTTGAACCAATTCTGAATATTTTAATTTTCCCACCTTTTTTGCCATTTCCATGGCATACGGTGCCAATTTGAAGTCTTGGAGACCAGAAACATACCCCGTGTCCTAAGCAATCTTCCTGTAAAGTTCCATCCAATTCTTAGCACTTTGATTTATCCGTTTTTTTTTAGCCATTTCCATGGCAACCGGTGCCAATTTGAAGTCTTGAAGATCAGAAGCCAATTCACCTTGTCCTAAGCAACCTTCCTGTAAAGTTTCATCCAATTCTGAGCACTTTGATTTTCCCGCCTTTTTTGCAATTTCCATGGCAACCGATGCCAATTAGAAGTCTTGGAGACCAGAAGCCAAACCCCTTGTACTAAGCAACCTCCCTGTAAAGTTTCATTCAATTATGAACACTTTGATTTTCCTGCCTTTTTTGCCGTTTCCATGGCAACCGGTGCCATTTTGAAAATTCCAAAACCTGTTTGCACCTTTCGGGAAAGGGAGAAGTTTGGTGAAGATCGGAGCATTAGTCTTTGAGAAAATGGTCGGACCAAATTTTAAGGCGGAAAGAGAAGAAAAGCGTAGAATAATAATAAGAAGAATTTGAGTAAAAACAATAAGTCTTCCTAAACTTCGTTTAGGAGACTTCATAATAAGAAACGCAACAAAAACAGTAAGTCTTCCAACTGCTTTTGGGGACTTAAAACTAATGAAAAAAGACAACACTTTGTGTCTGTCATTTTTTATCAATACTTAGATTGTACCAGTTTACAATAGTTAGAAACTGAATTGTAGTTGTTTCAAAAAAAGAAGCATAATGCATAGTTAAGTTCTGCTTCTGTCAAATTTGAAGTTGTTTCTTTCATTTCTTTATTTCAGTTTAATTCATACTAGTAGCTTCTCCTCTATCAGCTTAAATTAAATACATCTTTCGGTTTATCCTTGTCTGCACTGAAGTGTTGTCATCTGCAGGAAATAAATTTGAAGTAACTTCGGTATTTAGTTATTTATTAACACCGGACCGATGTCTCTGATGGTGAACAGATGATACTGACAAGCCCAGTGGTCAGTACTTCTGTGGTGTCTCGAAAACCGATTCTATTTGGAAATTAACAACATCTCCCAACTTTTGTACATTTTGTTTAAAACTAAGGAGTATCTCTCGTGCAAGTCTCGGTCATTGTTGAATTTTGCCCTCAGATTATTCTGTAGAAACTAAATGTGTAGTAATTTCGGTATTTTGTTATTTAGCACTAGATAAAAAAACTTTTAAAAAATTCTGGAGTGTTCCAAATTGACTGACCGTTATGTATTTCAAAGGATGTTTCAGAAATTATATTTCTTCCATTATTTGCATTTTCGTTTTATATTTCAAAGAAAACTGTAAACGAAACTATATATAATTAAATCTTTCTAACATTCCTAATCGGTATTTACATCCACATACAGTTTTTTTCAAGTATTTTTATGTACAGTATATAGGAACAAAAAGTGTAACTCATACAAAAAACTCCAAGTAGTACTATAACGCAAAGCACGTGGTGTCAAAATGCCAAATAGTAAGACTGAAGTGATCGACATTCGACAATTGTGAATTAAAGAAACAAGTCAAAATACGATTAAATTTACAATAGTCTTGCTTTATTACCGTTACATGTATTTATTACTACATTTACTAGGTTGAATACATATTGGCTGGCGGACAGACAGTTTCAAAATGTATTCTCGAGTTCAGTAGACCACAACTTCGGTACTGGCCCACAAAAAATCGTTTTTGAAAACTTGCAATATCTTTAGTTAAAAATTTTGCTCTCATGCAAAGCTCTGACCTTAACTGACTTAGGCTTTTCATTTCAGAGGTCCATAGATTGATAATTTGTTTTGTGTATCTCTTGGTGTTCGGTCTTTCAAAAGTCGGTATTGCAATCTGCCGAGATACTAGATTTACAATGATTCCGATGTATTATTGGAAGACCCTAATGAATTTAATTATAATAAGACTATTTAGAGATTTAATAGAACAAATAAAGATTCAACATCAAATACAGCTTTACACAGAATTTTGGACTTTAGTTTTACTGAATTTCTAATTTTAGGTTAAGTTATTAGAACTTTCAAAGTATCCTTTATTTGGGTCGTAAACCAAATACAGGACCACTGGAATGATGCCAAACAATCTACTAGCAGTGGCATCTAGCCAATCAATAAAACGAATGACAGTAAATGAGCAATCTTGGGTGCAGTATACTAGTAAAAGATTATATGACGACTTCATTTATGACATTCTAAATACCGTACAAAACATTAGACTCTATTTTTGTAGGTTACAACTAGTAAAAGATGTATGACGACTTTAAGGATATTAGCCGTCATAGCTAGATTTCGTTGAATATGCATTAGCAATGTAATATTTCACCTTTGATGCGATAATTATTACATAATTGGAAATGCATGATTTGATATCATCATTCATCTGTTAATTACAACTTTACTGTGAAGTACAAATGATATGGGATTATTATTCTGTGTAATGTCATTATTTTGTTTCATATTGCGATAAATCACCGTTAAATAAAAATAAAATGAACAAGTACGCCGAGTATGAATTATCATATAATTTTTGCTAGGGTTCAAGATCTTTTGCATTTATACTGATATAATAAGAAACATTGCTCGGTTATCTCCCTGTACCAAGTTAGTTATAGGTCCGAGACTACAGTTTGTTTCCACTTTTCCCATAGGTTTTCAAGGAATAAGCAAAATCCAATGCCGCAAAGTTGATGATTTTTAGTCTTTACCAAACTTGTCCTTTGACTAATATCATATCTAATTTCAGGAATTTCTACCAGCTCCTTTTTCCTTGACAGCCAACAACATTAGGGTACTGGAGCTGATAAGTCCAGAGAGTTCCGAAATTGCAAAAATTCATACTCTTTCTATCTGGCCTTACTAAAAGTTCCTGATAAAATATCATGGAGACTTTTTTCTACAATACATTTGAAGCCTGTACTTGCCTTAGCCTTAAAAAGACCAAGAAATTTAGAAAGATGCAAAATAAAAAGAAAATTAAGAAAAAATGCACCAAAAATACTAGGAACTTTATTCGCAAACCACGAGAACAAGAAGAGATAACTGTGTACTCTGACCTAACAGACAGCTTAAAATTGTGGGATCAATAAATATTTTTAACTGGTCCATTCTGATCATATTTCAACATATGCTGCAAAATTTCAGTCAAATCAATCCAATAGTTTAGCTGATTCTAGCTCTCAAATATACATATCCCTACCTAAAATTCATGTCATATTTTTTCTCTTTTTACTTGTCAATATCTGACACTAACCCTTGACACTAAAATGGCTATAACTTTTTTTGTTTCTTAATACATCTAAACAATGTTGGTTAAATTTAAATACTTGAAAATTAATGAAAATACTTTGAATTTTATTTTGTTCAAAAGTCATAGAAAATTTGAAATTTTATTTAGGATGCTGGAAAAATCTGAAAAATTCTTAAAATTATTCCTTTTTCCAAAAATGTTACTTATTTTTGCTGCTGAGATACACAAAAGGTAAAAAAAATTGTTCCACGCCTGTGCCTGCCCCAGGCCACCAATACTATGTGATATCCAATAAAATGCTTGTGCATTGTTTTTAATTACAATTGAATAAACAAACTGCTGTAAATTTCTGAAATAAAATGATTTTACAATGAGATTTTCTAAGGAAATTTGGGAAAGTCTTACCAAATTGGGTTTTACAGCCTAAACAATATAGTCAAAATTTAGTTTCAACTTTGTGCGCAAAAAATGGATAATCTGAAGTTATATCAAAGTTTCGTATATTAAATCAACAGAAAATGGCAATAACATGACTTAACTTGGTGCGAATAAAGGTTTGAATTAAGTATTCTTGATAGAAAATCACCTCTTCTGGAGAAATGTAGTATGACAGTACCAGGGTAACACCAAAGGAACAGACTAAAGACCCAAACATTAATAAAATACCAATGTAACAGAACGACATAAAGTACGAAAAGCTTGGAAAAGGTGTCTAATGAAATGAAAGAGACATGAAAGAGACATAATCTGAAACAGCACCATAAACAGTTAAGAAAAGATAGACTCCTATCAAGGCAACTGTGAAGCAAACAACTATAAACTAAAGACCAATATGCACATCTTCATGAAGACAACCCAGGGATCAAGTCCTTGCTGTGCTGTACAGTAAAGAGTGATGGATGGAAAGGAGGACAGACAGCTTGTTGATTTCCTGTGAAGAAAACTTTTAAAAGGGTTATTTTAAGGGCCACAAAAATGTTCAAAAAAGATATTTGAGTTGTTTTTGTCAAAGATCTTAAGCACTACAAGTACTTGTACATGAGACTTTAAGCACACAAAATACAATCAATCAATCAATAATTAGTCAATCAATCAATTAACCAATCAATAAATAAAACTGTCAACAAAAAAAGAATTTCACTGATATGACGGAAGCCTGGACTGAAACAAACACGTAAGCTCATTTGCCCTCCCCAACCCACCCCTCATCTGCATGCACACTGCCATTCTGCACCTTGTGGCATAGTTTTCGTGCAATTTTTGTTGTCAGGCCAAAGCAAACAAATAAACCATCGGATCAACAAACAAACACAAGTATAAATACATGTACATGTATTGACGCACTGGTACAACTGCGGATGTCGCTTTGTATGTTGTGCTCCTTTCCAAATATGCTCCCTTAAATTTGGATTTGATTAAATTATCATTCCACTTTATGAAATCTGTATGCAAAAACAGTCAACTTAAGTTTATCAAAGCTTTTATGTGGTTACTGAGCAATATTTTGCACTTTTGAGTGAAAGTAAACACTGCCTACATCAAAAATCTTAATTGCCAGGGTAAAATCCTAAATTTGACCCTAAATCTCTAAACAAAGGTTGAGAAACATAAAATTTGCATCAAATGGCCTAATTAAAAGGGTTAAAAAAAAATATAAAACAAAATATGTGTTGCGAAACAGCTCTAAAGGACAATAACAAAATAACGAGATACATGAGTATGTGAGCTGTTTAAAGGGATGAATTTATAATCTAAAATATGACCTAAAGCACAAAAAAACATGGCAAAATAAAAGAATAGAAACAATAAAAAGGTCGACCGATATATTTCGACAAATCTGTCGTCTACGAGTGGGTCGTAATGAATGAAGTAGTAGTTAAAAAATAATATGTTGTTACAGGTAAAACATCTTTGACATTGTGAGTACAGATGTTTCATTCATTACGACCCACTCGTAGACGACAGATTTGTCGAAATATATCGGTCGACCTTTTTATTGTTTCTATTCTTTTATTTTGCCATGTTTTTTTTGTGCTTTAGGTCATATTTTAGGTTAAAAAAATAGTTTTCTACCATTCCCATTTTCCCACTCTTAGGTCCGAGACCACAATTATTTTTTTTCCACTTTTCCCATAGGGTTACATGTTGGCTAAATTTAAATATTTGAAAATAAATGAAAATACTTTGAATTTAATTTTTTTTCAAAAATCATAGAAAATTTGAAATTTCATTTAGGATGCTGGAAAAAATCTGAAAAATTCTTAAATTATCAATTTTAACCAAAAATGTTACCTATTTTTGCTGCTGATCATAAAAGGTAAAAAAAATTCTTCCACACCTCTGCCTGCCCCAGGCCACCCCTACTACATTTATGTGACATCCAATAAAATGCTTGTGTATTGTCTTTAATTACAATTGAATAAACAAATTGCATCAAATTTCTGAAATAAAATGATTTTACAGTGAGATTTTCTAAGAAAATTTGGAAAAGTCTAACCAAATTGGGTTTTACAGCCTAAACAATATGGTCAAAATTTAGTCTCAACTTTGTGCGCAAAAAATGGATAATCTAAAATAATATCAAAGTTTCAGATATTAAATCAACAGAAAATGGCAATAACATGACTTAACTTAGTGAGAATAAAGGTTTGAATGAAGTAATTTAGATAGAAAATCACATCTTCTGGAGCAATGCAGTATGACAGTACCAGGGTAACACCAAAGGAACAGACTAAAGACCCAAACATTAATAAAATACCAATGTAACAGAAAGACATAAAATACCAGGAGTTTGGAAAAGGTGTTTAATGAAATGAAAGAGACATAATCTGAAACAGCACCATAAACAGTCAATTATATACAATGTATGTAGTTTCAAAACTTTGGCGAGTTTATTATGTCGCCCCAGACGTAGTCGGGACGACATATTGTTATTCCTCCGTTTCTTATTATGTCGCCCCAGACGTAGTCGGGACGACATATTGTTATTCCTCCGTCTCTTATTATTATTCTTATTATTATTATTATTATTATTATTCTTTATTATTCCAGCCAAATAGTTGTCCATGAAATTACTCAGTGATGCATCATCAGAACTTCATGAAACTTGGCACAAATTTGGATCACTATTTGAAGATGTGCGTTTTAATATTTTTATTTTCAAAATGGCCGCCATTTCCAAGATGGCCGCCAAAATACGTCAAAATTTCAACGTTGTCGGATTTCAACGAAAATTGATTTCTAGGTAGATTTTGACGCTGCGAACAAGATGGGAGTATCGAATTGGCTGCCAGGGGCGACATCGGCTATTGCTTGCAATTGCAAATCTAGTTATTATTATTATTCTTATTATTATTATTATTATTATTATTATTATTATTATTCTTTATTATTCAAACCAATAGTTGTCCATGAAATTACTCAGTGATGCATCATCAGAACTTCATGAAACTTGGCACAAAGTTGGATCACTATTTGGAGATGTGCGTTTTAATATTTTTATTTTCAAAATGGCCGCCAAAATACGTCAAAATTTCAACTTTGTCGGATTTCAACGAAAATTGATTTCTAGGTAGATTTGGATACTGCGAACAAGATTAAATCATCGAATTGGCTGCCAGGGGCGACATCAGCTATTGCTTGCAATTGCAAATCTAGTTATATTTGAAATTACACGATTTACTAAATTTTGCTTGTCAAAATCTATAATTAAATATCATTCTCTTATGATATGGCAGCAATGTCTATTTCTTACACGATAAGATAATTTTCGTATCACTTAGTGATACGAGCGGCGTCATTCTAAAAAGTTTTAAAGATCTACTTGAACAGCTATCCTCTAGCAGTCTTACGCATTGCCACAGAATACAAACTTTTGATTTTTCTACTCTTTATACTACCCTGCCACACAATAAATTGAAAACAGTAATTTCGAATTTTATACATCAATGTTTCTGCACTGAAAACGGATAACGCAGATACACTTACTAAGTAGTGAGGAAAGACAAAACATATTTTGTAAAGAACAACATTGAGTCAACAAGAAGTACACGGAGAATGACTTAATTAAGATGTTGGAATTTTTTATGTAGATAATATTTTTGTCAAAATTGGAGGTCGCGTTTTTCAACCGACAACAGAACTAACTGCGGACCACTTTTAGCTAATCTCTTTCTTTACTCGTATGAGGCAAATTTTTTACAAAGGCTAACACAGAACAGTCCCTTGGGAACTAACTGCGGACCACTTTTAGCTAATCTCTTTCTTTACTCGTATGAGGAAAAATTTTTACAAGGGCTAACACAGAAAAAACAAAAACAGTCCCTTAATTTAAGCTTCCGCTACATAGACATACTTTCTCTTAATAATCCAAAATTCATGGAATATTTACACCAGATCTATCCCAATGAGCTTGAAATTAAAGAGACTACTGATACACCTACTTCAGCTTCGTACTTGGATCTTTTTATATACATTGATGAAGATTGACGTTTGAAATCTAAGCTATATGACAAACGTGATGATTTTAACTTCCCAATTGTGAATTTTCTCTTTCTGAGTAGCAATATGCCTACCTCTCCAGCCTATGGAGTGTACATTTCACAGTTGATCCGTTACTGTCGAGCATATAGTTTATACAGTGATTTTTTTAATAGAGCAAAAACACTGTCCCAAAAGATTATAGATTTTTCTGAAATAATTTTCCTTCTAACTGAAAATAATCAAAGATGTCCTATTGCTTAATACAAACTTCAAAACTTTTACCCACCATTTAAACGAGAAATATCTTAAAACAAGATACATCTAAAATATTTTTTCACCAATATTTTTTCCTATACCATAGCCTTTTCCGTTTATAATATCAAATTAAATTCGAACATTCTCTAAATTCTATATTCCACTTTTCTACATCCTCTCGTGACCATTTATTATTTTTCTAGATTCAAAAAGGCCACTGAATTCATAGCACGTCCACAAATGAATGTGCCTTTTGGTGGTATGAGACTTTGTGCTTTAAATGCTTACATTTTAATTATGTTGGCAAAACTACCTCCTGACTAATATACCCGGTGTTGCTCTGACAATTTTCTAACATTATAAAGAAAAAAAAACAGGATAATCTATTTTCATATAATTGCTCATTAAGATACTTTATTTATACATATATCACCCATCACATTCATACAAATAATTTAAGCAATTGCAGCTTCTAAAAGACCCTTCTAAACAGCATTTAGTGGATATTTGGACGATATTTTGGCTTGAAATAATCCTGAAGTTTCTAAATTTACAGATGAAATTTATCCTGCCGAACTTAATTTAAATAAATCTAACAGAAGCAGTGATCATACTCCTTTTCTTGATCTTGATATATCAATAAATCAAGGAAAGTTAAACACTAAAGTTTATGACAAAAGGGATGATTTCTCATTCGCTATAGTCAATTTCCCCCATCTCGACGGTGATGTTCCGTTAGCCCCTTCTTACGTGGTCAACATTTCACAACTTGTTCGATATGCAAGAGTATGTAGTGATGTTTCTGACTTCAACGACCGAAATCTTTGTCTCACTGAAAAACTTCTACATGAAGGGTTTAGATATCATTAATTGATAAAAACATTTTATAAATTTTATTATAGATACATTGACTTATTAAGAAAATTTGGTTCTACATGCAGGGCTCTTATACAACAAGGCATTTTACAAACTTCTATGGAAATATCATTTACAAAGCGCATAAATTCAAAAATGTCCTTCCAAACTTATTAATCCATTGAAAAAACTTACTCATAAAGGATATAAATACAGCATTGTTGTTAAATCTTTACTTTTCGTTTTTTCTGGCAAAAATATTGATCAGCTCCTAAATGGACCATTACTAAATTTAAACAATTTTTCATATTGGCAGTATTTGGCATTGCACAATATCATGTTCTTCTTTCATAATTGATGATGTTATACTATTTCGAAGTATTTCAGTTGAAGTTTCATATGTAAGAAGGATTGATATGATAGTCAACGGAAATTATGTCCTTGGCTAGCTGTCAGTAACTGCGAGCATTTGTCCGGACAGTACCCATGTGTATTGTCTTCATGTTTTATGTACTTCATTGTAAGGGTACTCGCCTTGATAAGTACGGCGAGTCTTTTTGTGTATTTATTTTTTAGCCATTCACCACACATAGGGGAGGGTTTGGATCCAAGAAAACGAGTTTAACCCCATCGCAATTTTTGCGCCTGTTGCAAGTCAGGAATATGTTGGTCATTAGCTTGTCCTTGTCTTATTATGAAATTTAAGTTTCTTGATATTCGGGTTATTGGATATGGTTTGTTTCCATTGATGTTTTCACTGTTTTACCTTTTTGGGGGCCATTTAGGGCTTGTTATATGGTGTGAGGTTCCGCACTGTGTTGAAGACCGTACGGTGACCCCTAGATGCTTTGTTTTTTTGGTTGTTTTTCCTGGAAATGGGATGTTGTCTCCTTGACATTTACCCCATTTCCTTTCTTTTTCATACAGAATTGATTCCTGGAAAAGACTTACCATTAAGGGAGTACGAGTCTCAAAAATTTTGTAATTAGAATAACAATTCTGACCTTTTGTCTTGAAGAGCACATCTAATTGAACAACTTGAGCAACAAATTTGGAAAATCCATGTAGGAATGTTTGAGATATAAGAAATCAAAATTTTGGCGGGAAACAGATCTCTTTAGAGTTTTCCTTCAATTTACATAAGATGTTTATAGGCCTTTAAATATATGAAATTATAATTGGAAGGTGATTAAATTTTATACACAGTCTATTTTATGTATTTTGAAGTGACTTATGACCAAGAAAATGTGATCCATGTGCAAAAAATCTTAGCACTGTTTGAATGGATAAAACCCGAAGATATAGAATGCTTCTGAAACTGAGGCTCATACTCCCTTAAAGGATTTGTCTGTAAATAATGTTTTAAAACTTGTGCCCAATCCCAATTCCCCGTTTCAGAATGCATAGCATTCTAGGTAGAGCGTACAACAAAATATTTGTTAATAACTTAAATAACTTAAATAACGTAGATTGTTCGTACACCAAAATTTGAAATACAATCACTGTACCCACAATTTCTCAGTTTCTGAAAGGGCGAATTGCTAATGTTTTGAGCAAATAAAATATGTTTAATTCAAAGGATTTTCCTTAGAAATCCAGGAAAATCATCATTTCATATGTAAGTATAATCATGCTCTGCTTTGTTCCTGATTGTTGTTACCCCATTGCTAAAAGTAAAACTCAATGTGTCCTTACCACCATGTTATGGGTAGACTATTTCAAATGTAACACAAACAACAAAAAGCATGTACTGCCAATCCCTTTAATGATGTAGTTATGTTTGTGTCATAATTTTTTATAATAATTGTTTCCACTGCTGGTGGACTGTTAGTCTCCGAGGGTATTCACCAGCCCAGTAGTCAGTACTTCGGTGCTGACCCGAAAGCCGATTCTATTTGGAACCTTACAAAATCTAAATTTTTGTAAATTTTGTTGAAAACTAAGGAGTATCTCCCTCGTGCAAAGCTCTGTCCTTAGCTTATTTTGGCTTTACATTTAGATCATATTGATTATTTATTATCTATCAGTTTGTCAATATCTTTGAGTTGATGGTCTTCCAAACATTTAGATTTTATCTGCACTGAAGAGACATAAGTTGTCGAAATGCGCATATGCAGAAATTAAATTCACAGTAACTTCGGTATTTAGTTATTTGAAATACCAATATTGTTAAGATTTGGCGAAAAAGTTGGGCCGGCCATTGTTGCTTTTCGACATGCAATGAGCGTATAGTACAATGAACATATATGAAGAAAACAGATACATAAAATATGTTGGTATTTTTTACGATATAAGTTTATTATATGTAATATCTAATTTTGCATGTGTTGTTTTAACAATATTTATGCTTTTAGCTTAATACCATTTCATTAACACATGCATGCTACAGTGAAAATCACAAATATTTCGTTTGCTAGTGCCCTTTTCTTTAAGTACTTTATTATGAAAATCGCATATACTTTTCTAACAGTTATAAAGCTTAAACGAACCTCATTGTGAATTTTACACATTTTTTTGTTTAAACACAATAGATTAATTTCAGAAAATATAATTACGCATTAAGATACTTTATTCAATACATCTATCGTCCATCACATTTATACAAATAGTTAATGTCAATTCAGCTCAATCATTTCTCAAGAATTACTTCTACGAAAAGTTCTATCCTTTACAGGATTCCCTCAAAAACCCAGGGAAAATCATCAATTCATAGGTACAATGTAAGTATTTTTGCGCCTGTCCCAAGTCAGGAATATGTTGGTCATTGGCTTGTCCTTGTCTTCTTATAAAATTTTAGTTTCTTGATATTTGGGTTATTGGATGTTTGTTGTTTTCCCTGAATTTATTCACTTTTTTACCTTTTGGGGTCATTTAGGGCTTGCTATATGGTGTGAGGTTCCTCACTGTGTTGAAGATCGTACGGCGACCCCTAGATGCTTTTTGGGACGTTTTAACCTGGATATGGGGTGTTGTCTCCATAAGTTTTATCCCATTTCCTTTCTTTTTCATAATTATGATTTGATTTGTTCTTGTTTATTGTTACCGTTTGCTAAAAGAAAAAATCAATGTATTTCGGGTCGCGTGTCGCAAGGCTCAATGCAACACTAAAAACAGAAAAACATCTACTGTCAATATGTTTTGATATGATGTTTATTGAATGCTTACGTCATCGACCATTAGAATCTTCATAATAAAGAGTGGTTTAATTTGAGAAAAGAGTATGATGTTTAATGCTTGTGACATGCAACTAATGTTTTTCTTTGTCCACACTACAGAAAATCGACATCTTTTCATTTATAGTACTAAGAACGTGTATGACGAATACAGATAAATCTTTTGGCGGATGATTATGCTGGGTCATATTTAACTTTGCATGATAATTTTGTCTCCAGGAACCTGCATGTGTTGTTTTATCCACATTTATATCAATTCTTTAATATAACAACATTCATGCTATGTTTTTTTGTGTTTTTTACTGATGCCAATTTCTGTACGTACTTTGTATATATTTTTTTATTACTACTACGTGATGCAGGAGATATTCAGAATATCACACTACTCTAACTATTAGTTTAAATCTCATTGTCAGCTTTATACATTTTTACAATTATATATTATAGAAATGTCTTAACACTGTCTTACAGTGGTCCAAGTGATTGTTTCGAAGAGATCGTTTCCATTTGTGTTGCTTTGTCTTCGTCCACAAAATACCAGTTTGGACTGTGTGGAAGTTCTCTTCCATTTTTGATTGATTTTTGGTGGTTTTATTAAATAATGCCAATTGTTATAAAATAATGTTCCCTCGAAAACAGTCACAACATATAGCTAAATAGTTTTGGAATTTCTTATAGATTCTCGCAAAATATGTGAAGTGTTTTGTAATTCGTTGTTTATTGTATACGATAGTCTTTCCAATTACTGAGCAGATAGTAATAAAAATTATCATTAAAGCCTTTTCCTTTAGTTGCTGGTCCAGCATATAGTGGATTGGAAAGAAAACTCTTTCTCCTCCTTGAAGCAAAATCTGAGTAGAACTGGTTATCGTTGGCATAGGAATTGTCCTGGGGTGACCCAAAGGAATGCCGAAGACGTTTCTTGTCGTATGATGACGGAAATGGTGAAGCATCTTGAAGTTTGTAAGATCTAGAATACTGTTGTGGCTGAGGAGGTGGAAAGTTATAAGTAAATCTACTCATGATTTTATGATGTCTGCCAGTAACTGGATCGTAGAATTCATGATAACTTGGAGATGGAGGTTGTATCATATTAAAGGCATCAAATGGCTGGTGACGATAAGATTGACCATAGTCTGGACCAATGTCCATATGAAGGTCCATTGGAGGGGGTTCCCGAAATGGTGGTTGTCGAAAGTCGTGAATTGTTCTTGTAATCCATCTGCTTGCATCAGAACCTACGAAATATGAATTTGCGTTAACTCCATTAAATCAAATGCAAAAATATACCTTTATATATTGTAATTGTACAAGGAATATTAACTGTATATTGTATACAAAATATCTGCAAAAGAAGTATATTAAAGAAAATTGATACAAAAAGCTGTTAGAGTTCAGTTGCAAGATTTAATTTTGTTTATAAGGAGGAAATTTGGGGAGGAACGTAAGAGAGAGAACATTTTTGTCGAATACAAAGTGTTGTCAGTGTTCATATCGATTGAGTACCAAAATGTCGAAACTCTGAGCTTCTATTCAACACGTTTGAATAACAAAATGCCGATGTTAATGTAAATTTACTTTCTGCATATAGCCATTTCGACATTATACAACCAAAGGATGTATTCGTTTGGAAAACCAAAGTCATTTTCGAGTGTACTTCAAAATTAATTAAGAAAACTGTCATTATGTAAAGATAATCCAACTTGGTTTTCTAAAGACTTGGTGTACCGGAAAGGATTTTTTTTTCATTTTGTTCTGGACGCTTTGGTAAAGAATTCATGTTCCAGCAAGTTTTCCACTAAAATATGCATCACTGTACTTGATCAGATGTGCACTTTAGTACGAATGTTGTGTGATATACCGGTAAAAGTGTAACACCATACTGGAAAGGACTTTGATTCTGAGACTTGATTATCACTATGCTTCGCCTACTAATTGACTTCATCATTTATATTTAGGGACTATAGGACTAGAAAGGGGCTAACATTTCATGAGAATTTGTAATAAGTAGGCAAACTGAAGAGACTCCAACCACAATGAAAGACTAGAATAACAAAGTTCATGTAATTTTAGTTTGTGCATATGGCAATTTCGATACTTATCTCTCTTCGGTGCAGATTAGTTATAATTATTATGACCATAAACCAAAGGATGTTTAAAAACTGAAAGATATCGAATAACCAATATGGTGCAAATGAAAATACAAAATAAGCTAACGACATAAAAACCTATACATTTTGTAGTTGATTTAAAGACCAAAATTATCATTGTCTTTAAATCAACTACAAAATGTATGTGTTTTTAGTATTTGTTAATCTGTATCTTTCTTATTCTGCAAAACTTACACATTACATTCTAATAAAAGTGCTCGTTTGACTGAAAATCTTGATTCGGACGAATTTTATTCAAAAATTAAAAAAAATTGAAATAAAATATCTAAAACTCTAATTACATGAACGAATTTGAAATCACAATCAGTTGATTTAGCTTTTGCTATGCTGTAGGCTGTAAACGCTGTAACATGATCTATGTGGGTGAGACTTGCCGGAGATTGGGTGATCGCTTTGTCGAGCATAAACAGAGGTCACCAATGGTAAGGATTGCCCAGTGGGTGAACATTTTCGGCGAGCTAACCACAGAATACTGGACATGCATGTAACTGTCCTTATACAAACTAGTGCAGGTGAAAAACAACGACAGTTCCTTGAACAAAAAATCATCCATTTTCTTGGAACTGCTCGACCCTTTGGCATGAATGTTAAGAAGCAGTCTATTTTATAAAATTATTTATGTATTGAAGTTTAATATTTGCATAGTATAGATAACTAATGTTTTATCTNTCGTTTTTGATTAAGTTCAAGATTTGGCACGATTTTACAGGTAATCTCTGTGACACGCCATCAGGTCTGCCTTCTCTCGTCATATCCATCTTTTTCTCCGTATTTAGCCCGGTAGTCCCCTAGTCGAAGGCCATATAGGCCGAAACGTTGGGCAGTCTTCCCTCCCTCTTTTTCCATTTTTGTCATTTTAGCTCACCTGACCCGAATGGTCAGTGTGAGCTATTGCCATCACTTGGCGTCCGTCGTCCGTCCGTCCGTCGTCCGTCCGTCCGTCCGTTAAACTTTTCGCATATTCATCTTCTCCTGTGAAACCACTGAAGCAAATTCAACTAAACTTTACAGGAATGATGTATGGAAGGTCCTTTACAAAGATTGCTCATTTCGTTCTGATTCGATAAAAAACATGGCCGCCAGCGCGGAACTTAGGTTTAACATTGGACCCTATGGGAAAAATCACATTTTCATCTTCTGCTCTGAAAAGGCTGAAGCAAATTGAACCAATATTTACAGGAATGATGTACTTAAGGTCCTAAACAAAGATTGCTCATTTCGTTCCGATCCAATGAAAAACATGGCCGCCAGCACGGAAACATGGTTTAACATAGGACCCTATGGGAAAATCACATTTTCATCTACTCCTCTGAAACCACTGAAGCAAATTCAACTAAACTTTACAGGAATGATGTATGGAAGGTCCTTTACAAAGATTGCTCATTTCGTTCCAATCCGATAAAAACATGCCTGCCAGCGCGGAACTTAGGTTTAACATTGGACCCTATGGGAAAAATCACATTTTCATCTTCTGCTCTGAAAAGGCTGAAGCAAATTCAACCAAACTTTACAGGAATGATGTACTTAAGGTCCTAAACAAAGATTGCTAATTTCGTTCCGATCCGATGAAAAACATGGCCGCCAGCGCGGAACATGGTTTAACATTGGACCCTATGGGAAAATCACATTTTCATCTACTCCTCTGAAACCGCTGAAGCAAATTCAACTAAACTTTACAGGAATGATGTATGGAAGGTCCTTTACAAAGATTGCTCATTTCGTTCCAATTCGATAAAAAACATTGCCGCCAGCGCGGAACTTAGGTTTAACATTGGACCCTATTGGAAAAATCACATTTTCATCTTCTGCTCTGTAAAGGCTGAAGCAAATTGAACCAAACTTTACAGGAATGATGTACTTAAGGTCCTAAACAAAGATTGCTCATTTCGTTCCGACCTGATGAAAAACATGGCCGCCAGCAGGAAACATGGTTTAACATAGGACCCTATTGGAAAATCACATTTTCATCTACTCCTCTGAAACCACTGAAGCAAATTCAATGAAACTTTACAGGATTGATGTAGGGAAGGTCCTTTACAAAGATTGCTCATTTCGTTCTGATCTGATAAAAAACATGGCCGCCAGCGCAGAACTTAGGTTTACCATTCACCTATGGGAAAATCACATTTTCATCTACTCCTCTGAAACCACTGATGCAAATTCAACCAAACTTTACAAGAATGATGAATGGAAGGTCTTTAACAAAGATTGCTCATTTAGGTACAATCCGTTAGAAAACATGGCTGCCAGCACGGAACATAGTTTATCATTGAACCCTATGGGAAAATCACATTTTCATCTACTCTTCTGAAACCACTGAAGCAAATTCAACCTAACTTTACAGGAATGATGACTGAAGGTACTTTACAAAAATTGCGCATTTCATTTCAATCCGACAAAAAACATTTGCCCAAGTGCAGAACATAGTTTAAGATTGGAGCCAAGTATGAGAAAACCATCCTTTTCATCATCTTCTCTCAAAACAATTAAAGCAAATTATACTTATTATAAATGTATAGAAGCTCCTTTGCAAAAATTTCTCATTTCAATAGGATCAGACAAAACACACCGGTGCTAATTGAGAATATACCTATAAACATCCTACCCCATTGGTAAAAAAAAACATGATCATTTTTTGTCATGCATGGCATAGAAGCGTTTTGTCAGGTGAGCAATACAGGCTCAGTCTCTGAGCCTCTAGTTATGTGTTTTTTAATTTGTACATTTTTTTTATCTTTTAATCGTGGCCAATTATACCATTAATTTTGTTTCAGATTTAGCTTTTGAACCCATGACAAAATCTATGTTTGTATTTTAAAGTGGTTAAAGGATTTGACAACCTTTTACAATGCTCTTAGCCCAAAATTTAAATGTCGATAAATATCAGTCGTAACACTGGTCCTACATGTATCAAATCGACGACAACAATGGACACCAAGTTCACAGCACAAAGTCCTAATCGAAAAAAAAATCGAAAATTCAGGGACTCTTGACTGTAGATTGACTACACTTAATCGCTTTCGTCTAACAACCGTTTCGAGCATCACAGGTTCTATGGATTTATTTTAGAAACAATTCGATGAAACCATGGAGGGGTATATAGGAAAAATGAAAGGATATGGAGTGAATGTACATGTGACAAAAACGCACACGATACATAGAAAACTCCAGTTTATCAAGGACAGGGCTTTATTTCCTGTCTACATCTTGATGTCGCCTGAGGCTCTTCAACTAGAGGTGAACAATATTCACCCCCTCAAGCGAGATCAAGAAGGCCCCTAGCGTGCACTTAAGCGGTATTCTTGACAAATATTATATCAAGGTCACTGTATTCAACTGAAACCCATTTTACCTTGAAAATGCTATTTACTGAATGAGGAGTCGGCCATAACTGTAAAACATCATCGTGAGTGGTCATGTAACCTTTCCTGATTGTGCGACAGTAGGGAAACTTGAGGTCACACTGGGCAGTCGAACCAAATGAAAGGATTAAAATCTCCTCATACTATTAGCTTAGACCCTTTAACTTGACTGCCTTTACAATACATTGTAATTAAAGTAATTCATATTTCAAGCCACATTAATGTACAACAAAACCCAGAGGGTTATAGAAATTTAATGTAAAGAGAAAATCGTGTCACTAATATAAAATTCAATATTAGCAAAAAAACATCTTGATGAAATTTATTCCTAAAATAAAATAGATTTATTGGAAACTTTATAAAAACGTTTCAACCACAAGCATTGATAATAGTTTTACATACATAATATATAAATTTGACAACATTTATACTTTATGAACAAGGAAATAGCGAGATTTGATTATTAATTATAAAAGAAACTTAGCATAACAATTTTTTGTATCTTTAATTACTCACCTTGTGTCAGAAAGATGACAACATAAGTCAGAACTGTTATGCAGAAAGGCAAAAACACCTAAAAGTAAAAGGGAATTAGTTATTAGGGGAAGAAGACAGAATAAGTCATAAATTTTATGCAGAAAGGCAAAAACACTTACAAGTAAAAGGGACATCAGTTATTAGGTGAAGAAGACAGAATAAGTCAGAAATTTTATACAGAAAGGCAAAAACACCTACAAGTAAAAGGGAAATCAGTTATTATGTTAAGAAGACAGAATAAGTCAGAAATTTTATACAGAAAGGCAAAAACACCTACAAGTAAAAGGGAATTAGTTTTAGGCGAAGCTGGAAAAATAAGTCAGGACTGTTAGACAGCAAGGTAAAAACAACTAAAAGTAAAAAGGAAATCTATTATTAGATGAACATGACAACATAATGCATTATGTAGCATTGCAAAAAAAAACTTAGGGTAGTACGGGACTTACGGAACAAACATTTCAAATTATGGACAAATATTTTAAATATTTTACTACCAACGAGTATATGCCTTTTCGAAAAATCATTTTGACCGCTCCTCAGTTTCGGCATTTAAATACAATGAAACAGTTCCGGTTATCAACCCAACACAGCAAGTGTTAAACACCCTGAACACAGTTCACAACACTTTTCATATTAAGATTACTTGGCCACTGTTTACTGTGACATTGCACCAAATTTGTTAGGATTAAAATGTATTCAGGGATAAAGTTGTGTATTTTTAACCAAATACACGATTATACAAATGATAACCGGAAACGAAGTGTTTGTACCTCCATTTGATAGGAGAGTTCCAATCCAGGAAAAGATAACAACACTGCATGAAAAGGGTTGTATGGTACTGTTTCCTTTATGATGTTCGGAACAAACATTTCAAATTATGAACGGTACCCCAGTATATTTTGGTGATATTGAGAATTGTAGTCGCATTAAATTATAAGATGTTGTAAACTTTGTTATTTCCTGATTCGTTTTCCTTTGCTTCTGGTTTAGCATTTGCATTATTGTGGTTTAGCTCACCATAATTCAGAGATTGTCGAATATAACACATATTATGAATTATCATCCTTCTCCATAGTTATATAAGCCTGCAGAGCCTTTCTGCAAAAACCATATCCGGTTGACCCGTATATATATCAGAGGTTGACCTGGATATATCAAGCGATTCTCCCAAAGTTTCAAAGACAATAACTTTTATTTAAGTTTTGAAACGAAATCAAGCGAATAAAAACCAACATCTATTGCATTTGCTCATTCCGATTACGTGTTGAAAACAGAATCATGATTACACAAATAGATAAACTAGACGTCAGAAAAATTGTAGAAACAGTGTCTTTAATATATCCTGCAGAGCTCTGACGCCGAGTTTTCACATTTTGACGTCATAAAAGCTCCAAGTAACGATAGAATATCGTAACAACCAAATGTTTCTACAACATTCAAATTCGGCATTGTTTCGAATAGTTCTGTCAAAATATTCATCCAGTTACAAAATGTTTGACGATAAAATGAAAAAAAAATACAAAGCATGTTTTGGAGCTGATAATTGCTGAAATGGCGAAATTACATGTATGTCGAATTTCCCGCGCAATTTTGGGGGAATTGGAAACCTCAGTTCAATAAATACAAAGATAATATACAAAATAAAGGATGATAAACAAGTTATCGGGCTTTTGACAGCTGGTTTATTGTAAAATATCATCCCCCTCGCCAGAAACCCCTGTGCTTCATATTCTGGCTCACGGTTAAGGTTGTTTTGGTTACTTGGTTCGATAGGTCTGTGAGCATAAATATATCTTTTGAGTACGCATTTAGTGCAGTTGGCGTTGAGGTAAATAAATGAACTATCTTGTGAGTATGCAGCTAGTGCAGTTGGCGTCAAGATAAATAAATGAACTAATAATAAACTTTAAAGACCAAACCAACTAATCATTTCTACAGTTGATTTTTTCATGAAACTTAGCATAATCATTCTTCATGGTATTTTGGACTATTTTCAAGAATAAAAAATATAGGTCACCGAATTCGTTTTGTTGCTATAGCGCCATGAAAAGTAACTAAATTCGGAAGATGGGGAAATGAGAAGGTTAACTTCAAACCCTTGCCATTTCGGTAATAATAGTTGAAATTGCAAACGGGTTTCTGTATTATAATCCGGGAAGTCTATAGATTTCAATTCTATTAAAGAACAAACTCTCGAATGAAAGAGGGATAATTAATTTAACGCTTAATTACTTTCCCGCGCTAAATATTAGACATTTTTGTTATCTTTTCCATTCAATTGTGAAAATTCTGCAGTTGATTTTTTCCTCATATTTTCAGAGCATGTAAAGTTGTTTGTATTAATTAGAATAAGGCAATAAAAACAATAGGTCACCGAACTCATAAGAAAGATATAATGGAATATAACGACAAAAAATGGCTTTTTCGGCCACACGTCGCTTGATTTTTCTCTTGCAATGAAGATGACGTCACAGTAATAGACGTCGAAAGTTAGAGTATCGATAATGAACACTGAAACAATAATAAAAAAATCACTTATTTTTTTGTACGGCAGTGTACTTTATGGACAAATTCTTATTAATAAGCGTGATTTGAGGATAAAGAAAAGAAAAAAGAAGCTGTTCCATTATTTTGTTACATTTTTGTCACGATACAACAATTAAAAAATGAAAATATTTGTTTCCCTTCCTGCTAAGTAAAAATATTTTAAACAAAAAATGAATAGCCAAAGAACCAGACTTTTACATTGAACTTTCAAGTTATGGGTTTTGTGTTGAAGGAGGTGGAATGGTGTCTTTTATCCTTTACTCTTTCCCCCAATTCTTTTACTGAAAGCTCTAGTAAAAGTTGATTCTTATAGTTAGGAAAATTGTTTCAAATAATCATCGATCAATTTAACGGTATTGGCTATGAAATAGGCAACCCGAAAAACGTGCTGTATTTTTTTTTCAAAATTAATGAATCAATCTGAATAAACAAGAAAACCAAAACCAAAACACGTACTCTTAGTTGCTAACGTTCTAAAATAATTTAAAAAAATTAAAAATTTTGAAGGGCTTTCGAGAAATTCAAAAATATTATTAAGTTTTTAAAAAGTTCGGAATCAATTTCCGTCAATCTGAAAACATTTAACAGCTGACATTCTGGTAGTATTTGTAACGGGGGTTGATTTAAACACATTTATTTTGCGCAAAATGCAAAGGGATTACAAACAAGTTATTCCAACTTATAAAAGCCTCATCACGCGGCTTTCGAGATTTAAGCTCCATAAAAAATGTCCAAGGACACACGGACCATTGAACGGATAAGGCGAAACCATAGGACATTAACTTCGTTTTTAGGGTGTAATAATATATGTTATATTTATTCAAATTGCATACATAGAACCCATTTGGGTAGGGAAGATATAATTATATTAGCTAAGGGTTTCCTTTCCCAAGTCCTAGTGACTGTCTAGTAAAAGAAAAATTGGCATAAAGAATTGTACGATCCATATAAAAATTCTCAGGCCCTTCCGAACACGTGTCCCTATAATGGTCTTAAATATTAACATTGCACCATTTCATAGATTTTTACTTGACATTTCATGTCTGCATACTGGATTTTTGGATTTGCGCCGATTTTTTGTTTCATTTGCGCCAATTTTTTTTAATTCATTTGCGCCGATTATTTCTTTCATTTGCGCCGATTATTTCTTTCATTTGCGCCGATTTCTACTTGTTAATTTCATGTCAAATACAAGTATTTTTTGTCATTTGTTCAGACTAAAAAGATCGACGCAAATGCCATACGCCGCTGCATACGGCACAATCGAATCCAGACCAGTTGTCAAGTACGAAGACTATTGCGGTTTACATTTTTTTTCTATTTTGGTTTGTATGGGTTTTCAGCAGTTTTTCAAGTACATTTTGTATATCGTGACGGTCAGTTTAAGTAGGGAGGAAGCCGGAGTACCCGTAGAGAACTGCCGACCTTGGGCATTCACATTTTTAAGCGGAATTATATGAAAAGTGTTTAACGTGCTCTGGGACGTTCCTTTAGACCATCCTTGCAAATCGTGTATGAGCCGAAAACTAGGTGCATGAAATTTTTCACCTCGACCGGGAACCGAAGCACAGACCCTTCGTTCCGCGATCCGGCGCTGGTTTATGAGATAAAGATGTCGCAATTTTACAAATTATATCAATTATAGGACTCCATGACGAATAATTTGTATTATTTGATGGATGATCGCACAATAACACAGGAATATTGCCAATTCTTTTCATAAGTCTACAAAAGTAAACGATGTTTAATATTTGTTATGTATATGTTGTTTATTTGTTTGTCACAAACATACAATAAAGAATTTGAATTTGAATTTAATATTGTTCCACCGTATTTAAATATAAATTATATTTTTGTAATTTGAACACTTTTTATTTTTTTTTTGAAACTATTCTAACTTTTCATCACCAACGTAGTAAGTGAATGTCACTCTGCTGTGAATGTCACTCTGCTGATCTTCCACAGCGTGCGACGTCATAAACGTCTTACAGAACAATGACAATGCGCTGTGTTGTGCGTATAAACAATAGTTGGTTTGGTCTTTAAGTATGAATCTGGTGCAGTTGGCGTCGAGGTAAATAGATGAACTATTTTTTTAGTTTGCATCTAGTGAAGTTGGCGTCGAGGTCAATAGTTACAAAGCCTATAAAACTACATGTACATGACCACTATAAAATGTTGTTTCCTGTAAAGTTGAAGGGAGTGCATTATTGTCGCTAATTATACAATATGATAAATGCTCTCTTGCAATCACACATGAGAATGTTTCATTACACCTGGTTAATGACTGTTGTACTATTATATATATTCTGTCATTCTACATCACATTTTTAAATGAATTAATGTAGTTTCTAGCCAGTATTTTTACATTGCTGATATCAATAGTACTGCCTTCACAACATTACCAATTTAACAAAAAGGTGCAATGCTAGAGGAGACAACAAGATGCATTCCATCTTTTGATATTGGGTAGATATCTACCAAATTTTCTACTATAGCACAAATAATCTGCAACATGATGTTACAAGATTCTTTTGTAATCCACTTTTTTCACTAACATAAACAAAATTAATATTAATTTTAAACAATTTGTTTTTCATCGTAATATTTTTCTAGAAAACTAGTAATTTCCCACAAATATACGATAACGAGCGAAATACATAATGAATAATTTCTTGTTTAACGTTGCGTGATATTTTCTATATATAGATATGTATTCAACATTATTTTTATATTCTAAAAGCATTTGGCATTAATTATTTATGTCGTAAATGATCAAAGTATTTTTTGACAGTTACATAAAAATTATTGATTGTAACCCAAATTCCAACATCCATCATTTTTCATGATTTCTTGTATTTAACACATATTTTATAATCGGAAATGATTTATACAAATTCTACACTATTAACATACTTTGGTTTGCATGTTAAATACACTAAATGTTGCAAGTATTCTTTATTTACGAATGGTCATTTTGCTAAGTTAATGTATGCGGTTCATTTATGCAAAATCAACAATAAAATGAACACTTAAGAAATCAAAGACACAGACCTTGAGTACACAGTCAAAATACAACGTCAAAAACAAAACTCCTATTTAAAACTATTGTAGTGTGAAATCTCTCACTGAAATTAAGGATTTTAATATTTCGGGTATTTTATAATGCCTTACTAAATGGATATCTTAAATACAATGTAACCGTATAAAAGGAGAAACCGTGATTTATGGAATAAATGAAAACTACTATAATAAAACATAACCAAAGTTAGTATGCAAGCCCAATGAAACACACAATAAAATCTCTGGTCGTTAAATTGTAATCTGCTATCATAATTCAATTTTAAAACAAAAAGTAAATACACTGTCAACAAAAGAAGAAACTGTTAACAAGTTTTGCAACCAATAGCCGATGTCACCCCAGACGACAAATTCGATGAGTCCATCTTATTCGCGACTTCAAAATCTACCTAGAAATTAATTTTCGTTGAAATCGAACGAAGTCGAACTTTTTACGTATTTAGGCCGCCATCTTGGAAACAACGCCATTTTTAATTTCACACAGATTCCTTTCTCTCATCTTACCGAACATTTAAACATAAAATGAACTAATTCCTCTAAACAGTTCCTGAGATATAGAATACCCAATTTCTTAACGTAAATTCACCGCTCTCTTGGAAATATAGCGGCCATTTAGAAAATTTTAAACATACAGCATATAACTTTAGATGGTGGTCCAACTTTGTGCAAAGTTTGAAATCATTTCATCCAGCCATTTCAAAATAATCGCTCGGACAAAAATATTGAAAGAAGAAAAATAATAGAAAGAATTATCAGAAGAAACGAAGAATAACAACATGTCACCCCGACGTTGTCTTGGGTGACATAATTACAAATTATGTCAGTTCCCGTTATATAAAGATTACATATAGACACTTATTGCTTGTAAATTGTGGCATGTGATTGTAGTTCCTGGCCATTGTAGGTGTTTGCTGTTTTCCTGTTTTTGTAACTTATATGTTGTTATTTGCATTACATCTGCTTACTGAAGCTCGACAGTAAATAAATGAATTCAAAAATATTTGTTTGATATAGGTTTCGCATACACTTTGTGCCACATTCATTCAGAATGAGTTGAAATGTTAATTGTAAATTGATGGCGTGGTACGTTAAAAATCGTATATCAAAAATGAAAATGGGAAAGTTCAACTTGTTAAATCCAAAATCTTTTTTTTTTTTTTCATTTACGCATAATTTTAAAAGTAACGTATGTCTGAGTGAATATGACGACGTGAAACAAAGATAAACATCGTTTCAAATTTTCCAATACTTTACAAAATAAGTAATGTTAAACTATATTTAGACTGTAGAATTTGACTTATCGTAATCGAAAATGCATTTTATGGTATACCGCTCAATATTACCAACCCACAAAATATATTTAGCCGTTTAAACAATCTGGAGAAGCTATGCTTGATTTTATATAATTAGAATCGTTGTTATAGAACGGGATAAACCCTGTGAATTATAGAATTTTTGCTCCGTGTTAGTTTTGCAAGAAAAAAGTATTCTCCTGATGTCAAAATAAATGTTGAAAAGAAATCCTTTGATAAATGACAGTAAACGACAGGGCTGACATATCTGCCTAGTTATATTGTACAATACAAATTAAGATCAAAAGTTAATGCAAATATTATGTCTAAATAAATAACTTACAATTCACGATCGGTCAAGTAAATACATTCTAAATCAAATTTACACATATTAACCTTGAGACAACATACAGAATTTAGAAATGATACTTCCATTTGTCGAATAAAAGGCTTGAATTTTCTTAATCAGAAATATTTAAGCTAGTAGTAAATATTTAGTGACGAGCAAATTTGGCCCGTCGCATTTAATTTTCCGCGTGTAGATAAATATTCTTTTTCATTTTTTTCTTTTTTTTTACGTAATAAGACAAATGTAACTCTATTTTTATTTAAAAAAGTTTCATTTTACAAGGTACAATATGAGTGATCGATGGTTTAGCGGTTTTGCTTACTAAGCAAATTGCATATCTTTGACATTTGTAACATTTAGTTTTGTTACTTATTTAAAAGTAGAACTATAGAACTTTTTGTCACATTGAAAACTAAAGACTAGATAAGAAACTTCAACTTTTATCATTTTAAAGGGTAATATAAATTATTCCAAGTCAGCTTTCTACACATTTCGGAATAAAAACCGGTTTGTCTACATCTGATTTAAACTCGATTTTCCTACAGATAGTAACTTTGAACATTACATTTCAAAACGCAATTGCTACAGTGTTTCAGTAATAAAATCTAATTTGGAATCCCTTTCTTCACAAGTGATCGTCAGGAGCAGTAGGTAAATATTAAAGGGCCATACCAATGAATTTTGTGTAAATTATTTTATGAACAGATTTAATAGAACGAGAAATGTAAAATACGATGCAAAATACGCGATTAAAAAATATAAGGTTTACACACTTAATTAGTACTAAGAAGATTCTATTTTTACCTGGCAACGAGTGCTTCCGATCTTAATTACGATAATCTGCGGAGATTACCATAAACAGTGTGTGACGTCACTCCATGTACGATTTCTGATAAACAAAGAAACGTGGAAGTAAAATAGATTTAATTTGACGAGAATAAATTGAAGCTTACGACCGACAGACATCGTTACGGCTCAAAGAGTCGGAAGAAATTGAATTTTCAGTTTTACTATTTCATGTGGTTCTTTGCCACATGAACACGAGGGTGGCGACGAGAAGAAAAATTCGGCATTATCAGACGAGGAAGGGAATAATCCCGGTGGTGTTGGGGTCCTTTCCAGTTTTGAACTATGTCGATCATCGTGTTCACTTTCAGAAGAAAGGAGGTTTGAAAAGAAATTAGACGTCATGATACTAGTTACATTGTGGGAAACAAAAAAAACTCTGTTACCCCCCCCCCTCCTCTGTGTCTTACATCAAGTACAATTAACGTATGAACTGGATATCATCAACGCATGTAATATTTTTTAAATAGATTCTAGATTTGTGTGATATTTCTAATCTATCAAATACAAATGAATTGGAACTAAATCATATTTACTATACTCCTGTTAGACTTTTCAAAAAGCTCTTATATGGGTGTCTTATTTGTTTTAGGTCCATACTGATTATACACACTTATATTTTAATGCATATTATTCTATAGCTCTATAGGTCCTTTTATATTTTTCTGAATTGGTCAGTGGTTCGCAGCTATAAAAAAAATCAGCACAAGGACCATATATAAGAGCTACAGTTCCGCAGCTATTTATTCTGGTACATATTTCCAAAATTTTCTGTATTCACTACCTTTTCCAGTACCACAATTTAGCACCACTTACAGAAGTTATTCCACCTAATCTGATTATTCTTTGATAATGAAACAGCAACGCAATTTACTCTATGAAATTTGAAAGGAATTTGTAGTTGTATTTTTTTAATGAATTAACCTGCCATTTTAAGAATAGTCTGATGGTACTGTATAAAGGACTTTTTTCGCCGATATTTCTCCATCTTTTGCAGTTTTCACTGTGACAGGATTGAAAACAATTGACAGTCTTAATTTTGTAATCCAAATACTACTGTTTTCATTCATTTTCATAAAAATAATATTCCAAGTGAACCAAATTTTCTTTTCACAACCCGTAAAACTATCCATATTGTTGAATATGAAATCTGATCACACGTCGGTATTATGGATTGATCAGACAAATTTTATATTAAATCAATTAAGCATTTTTGTTTCTGGCAACCTGGACATGATATAAATTCAGAACTGAATCTACTCTCGGTGTGGGGGGGGGGTCACTTCACATATATATATGTTTTTTTTTGGTAGGGGTGAGCTTCCGGCACATCAGGACCCCCACCCTTATAATATATTAAGAATCTCAAAAATGGTGACCTTATCCCATATTTTAAGTAGAAAGTAAACCTAATCACATAATATGCATTGTCATATTGTGATTAGGTTATGTGACATTATATTAGGATGAAAACAGATAAATTGAACAACACAACCTTAATTTCAATAAAAAAATAGAGAAATGACATCTTTTCAATCTAGATGGCAGAATATCTGATGTAGATGTGACGTGTTAACATTAACACTTAATTCCATCTGAAATTTCCTGTCCTTATCACATATATTTTCATCACACTTTGATACCCTTTTCATATAATAGGATGCAAAAAAAAGGTACCTATTCCAGCGGCTCATCCCTATCTTATCATATATCTGAAGTGACCCCCCC
>MJUU01011860.1:14663-70871 GCA_002080025.1 Modiolus philippinarum | reverse complement strand
TTTTTTTTTATCAGATTCACGAAAAATCTCGATGTTTTTATTTGATCTATTTACATCGAAGAATTTCGGGTGGAAATGGCCTTATATATATGCAGAATCTATGATTTACAGTCACTTTGGTATTTTGTTATTTCATTAATGACAATTATACTAGTTTTGAGCTTTCTTACTTGTAAATAAATTCGAAGGAAAGTATATGTGCACCATTTAAAAGCATTTTATAGAGAAGGGGGGGGTCGCATCATGGACACCCCTGATCTGTTATTTCTACAGTCCTCCGAGAGCAATGATCTCTGTTTAGGTTTTCATTTTGTAAACCATAATACATCACTGCAAGCAATATGTTTGTCCATTCTCATTCACACAAAATTGTTCCTTTGTTTACAAAGTGAAGGTCGTTCTAGGCTAGAGATAGACCGAAACATCTGTCTCTTGTGTGCTTATATTCACCATTTTATGTTTTCTTTTCATTATTTGGACATTTATTATTTTTTTACACGTGTGCAGCAGTAAAAAGTATAAAAAAATAATAAATGTCCAAATAATGAAAAGAAAACATAAAATGGTGAATATAAGCACACAAGAGACAGATGTTTCGGTCTAGGCTAGAGAAAGTATGCACATGCAGAAATCCATCTACCTTTTTATTCCCACATCGTGCAGCTAAGAATCTTTTGAAATTCCTTGGCTTCTTTCCCCTCTACCTCCCTCCACGCCGCATTATGTTTGTTTAATTACTTTAATTAACAAAATCGTCAAAATGTCGTTGATTTATCCCGTGTTTATCTCGTGTTCAAGGAGTGACGTCACAAGCCGAAACTGTCCGAATGTATACGATCGATAACTAAGCTCAGGTGTGCATTTCACACCTGTACTGATATCTCGCTAACCACAATGAATTTTTTAATCGGACTTTTTGCAATGAATTTATGAATATTTCTTGAAAATAATGAAGAAAAGTATAAATTTTTGAAAATTATGCTGGTATGGCCCTTTAAACATAAAAAGACGAACACATGTCATTTAAACACTTCAGAGATTAAATGAAGCAGTCTTAAACAATCCTACTTCAAATCAAGGGGAAATGCAATATGTATATAAATGAACAAATAAAGGAATATTAAGTAAATGTACATGGCAAGATTAAGCAAATGGAACAATACCTTAGTTTTTTTTAATTTATTTTATTTCTTTATATTTTTTTAAGTTTTCGTATAGCAACAAGATCTATCAGATGACGTCAAAGATTGCTCAAATTTCATTTCTATTCCTCTAATAAAAGTGTCAAGTACCAAGTCCGGCTGTCCCGAGTTCCTATCGTTGTCTACGTTTGTCTTTTGTCTTATACGTGTTTTTCTTGTGTAGTTCCCTTGAAAATTGTTGCATGTAATTATGATTTTCAGCCATTGTAGGTGTTACCTGTTATCCATTTTTTAACATTTATTTTATATTTTATAATAATTCCCTTGTTCCTTCGATATTCTACTGCCGTTGTTTCACTATTTATGTTTCAATATCTGTAAAACAAATATTTTCAAAAATGTCCACTTTCAACCAAATAAACAGGCACAGATTGTCATTGCTAAAAACATAAATCAACAACAGATACTTGAAGGTATTATACATAGTTCAGAAAAGAATAACTATAAAAACGATATAGAACTTCTTTTCAGAAGTTGTGATAAATAAAAATTGAATGCAATAAACTGCAAAATATTTCCAGTTTGAGTGACAGTACAAACGATGTTAGAATTTATTTTAGCATGTCAACGGACAAACTGGCTATTGATAAGTAAGGGATGTTTTCGATGTTAAGAAAAATGTCCCAGGAAGATAACTAATATTAAATTTATAAAAACAATTCAACAGCAGCCGCTTAAAGCTAAAAATACCATAAAAATGTGAAAAAAAATCTTTTTAGTGGTTAAGATTTAAACTAAAACTGGCTAATTAGTAAAAAATGTCTTATTTTCGAAAATGAAAATCAAAAATGTCTGTTGATTGTTTATGGTAACTTTACTGCAAAATTTTGAAACGTAAATTTCTTCTGACAAAACACTCAATTACAATTTAGTACACGAGAGTGTTTGCAGCAAGTGGTTAATATTCGCGCTACAAACCATCTTTTGAATTGCCACAAAAACATGCAAAATATTTTAATAATATATTATTAAATTCTATTATCTTGACATTGAGAATTATTAAACGGGGTAAAAAAAGACAGTTGTTTGTCATCTAGAAATGAATTCCGCTCAAATCCGTGCTAGGGGCGTCTTTAACTTCCTATGTGGTAGAAGAAGGACTATTGTTGAAGGTCTCATGGTAACTTCAAGATGAAGAACAACAATAAAAGCGTTGTTCTATCGCTTGGTTTTATCATGTGTCATGTGCATTGACTCCAAATCTTTTCATTATTTATTTAAGTACCAGTCCGGTTAAGAAACAGGCAGAGTCCATTGGTGCGGTGGCACATTGAGGAAAAATGGAAACTTTTAATGTTTGATATTGATAAAACTAACCAAAAAAACGTCATTTTGATAAATAAAAGTTCTGTCTTACTTTGCCTTTTTGAGTTAGCAGCGTCCAAAATTTAGTTACATTGTACACTGAAAAGAACGGGAAAACTTTCTATCTAAGCATTTTTTTTTCTCTATATAACCAGTCGAAAACTATCTCAAGACCTAACACATGTTCGAATGTAAAAACGTTTTGGGATGTGTTATTACGACCGAATGAATACACGTAAACCAAAAATACAGCATCTGATGTGCCGCCCACCACCTGACTCTTAGCTGGAATACTTCTTAAGAATGAAATTTGTTTCTACTGTGCACAGTGTGGTGTTCGTAAAAGATATATATTTCAGTTATGGTGTACTTGTTCAAAAGAGAATTTCTCATACGTATACACCGTCATACTTTCAAATTTTGCATTTTATTTTTTTGCAATTTTAAAATGTTATTTTGACCACCTGTTTCAAGTGTCCGCATCTCATGATTTTTGTTTTCTATCAGTTTTTATACATATTTTAGTTGATGGTCTTCCAAACTTTTAGATTTTATCTGCACTGAAGAGACATAAGTTGTCGAAATGCGCATATGCAGAATTTAAATTCCCAGTAATTTCGGTATTTAGTCATTTGTTATTACAAAAAACAGGATAACAGCAAACACCTACAATGGCAAAGAACTACAATCACATGCCACAATTCACACGCAAACTGCACCAGAAAAACAATAATGAAAACAAGAGACAAACATAAATAACAATAGGAACTCGGGATAGCCGGACTTGGTACCAGCACTAGCAAAAGCCAGTGGTAGGGTTAAACCGGTTTATGGGTACCTAAACCTCCTCTTTCTCTATCCCGTTTCCCTATAGTATCATAAACATGCGAATAAAACCCAATACAGGTAGACTACTAACTCAATGACCACTATGTTGAAACAAACAAAAGCATATGACAAAACGTAATTTTGAAAGAAGGGTCAAAGAGTGCTCGCCGCTAAACTGCCGGCTAGCTCAAGGAATCTAGTCTGCTGGTAAAACACTGTCGCACTACGGAAGAAAAATTAAACTCAAAACTCCCCGAAGGGTTTAGTAAAGAGTCTTCATGTATTTCAGTAGACATCGGCAGTATCAGTGAGAGGCCAGTATATATGTAAAGTCTTCAGGTCACTGGAATCCAAAGCCAATTTAACGGATTTGTTCAGAATATCTCGTCGATATCCACTATTACGTAAAGAATGTAAGTTACGTCCCAGTTTTTCTGGATTATTTATCAGTTTTTGACATTTTTTAACACCATTTCCATAAAATCGAGGATGAGAAATGCCATTTGTAATTAGCTGTTTGCGAGTCACATCATATCTACATATCAAATGTTCATACCTTCTGTAAAACTTCTTAAAAGTATTTATCTGTAACCTTATTGTAAAAGTGTGGATGTGAGAGTAAGGTAACGCTCATTAAAATCATCAAGGGTAGAACACTGCGAGCGAATCGTACAAGTTGAGATATATACTTGTTCAAAAGGATGGAGCTAGGGGAACGTCGCCGTCAAGAAAGGGGAAATTAGTAATAGTAAAATCAAAATCATCCCTTTTATCATAAACTTTAGTTTTTATTTTACCAGAGTCAATGATGATACTCAGTCCAGAAAAGGGCAGTATTTAAAATCATGGTTTGCCTTATTAAGTTTCAATTTTTGTGGGTAAATGGTGTCAACGTAAGCTAAAAACTGGGGATTGTCAATTAAACAATGAAAGGATATGGAGTAAATGCATATAAAACAAATTCTCTTCAAACCAAGAAACGGGACAGTGCTTTTATTGTTGGTCTCCGTTTAAAAGTTACAATCAGGCCTTCAAAAATGAGCTTTGCCCATACCTCATAGTAAGTTTAAGACGGTACCTAGCACCGATTTGTGGGGAATTCATTGCTAGATTCAAACAAAGCTACATTCATGTGTTTTTACCCCATGGATGCGGGATTGTCAACAAACATTACATTTATTAGCATAATTATTTCACACACAAAAAATGAACCACATGGGCAATCATCGAATCAAAAGTAAGATAATTAGGCATTCCAAAACTCCTCGTCTCTTTATGTCAGATCAACTTAAAACATTTGGAATACCGGACATTGAAAGATACATTAAGCTGATAGACAACAAATAAGCGATATAAACTGAACAAAAGGCCAAAATTATACAGGGCAAGAATTTTGAACGAGTAAGATGCTCCTTTATTTTAAACTAAAAATTTTAACAAATTTATTTATTGCAAGTTTTAAAAAAAAATAGGTTAGTGGCCTTAGCACAGAATTGTTTTTATACATAAATGAAGTTGTTTTATGATCATTTGTATATCATATCCCAAATGTTCTGTATTTATTATTTTCTTAGTCTCAAATGAAGCAAAACTACTTAAATTTTCGAATAAAGGAATTTATCATAAACGTTTATGTACTTTCTGCATTTATTTCAAAACTTGTATTTTTCTGTTTGAGAATTCGGATTATTCACGACAGCCTCTGAGAAATTAACATTCAAGTAAATAAATTTATGCACAGTAGATGCATTATTTTGCTTTTAAATCTCATTGATTATCCATGAATACAATAAGTCAGGAATTTTCTCTACAGTTCCAGCAAAAAAAAAATCACAAAACATCAAGAACGTATTGATAAATCCTATTATTAAGATCTATTTAGGTAAACTTAGTCTTACCTGACCAGGTCCCATCCCCATGCAACACTGTATCTTTCTTTTAAATCAACAATAACAAAATTAATTCCAACAGGTTTAAGCAGTGTTTCACATCATGTCCCTGCAGTAATGTTCAATGACCGTGAACTATAAATTACCTGACATTAAAACCTTTTTAAGTGCATCAGTCAAAAAGATGTTCATATAGATTTCCGTGGTTATTTCCGATTATACTCTCATGAATTCTAATTTATTAATTTTCATTCAGTATTATTTTTTAATATTACAATAATTTGAATGAATGATCTGCTAATTAACATTAATAATGTATAAGTGTGATTTTTTACGAATTTTAAATGCATAAAAAATATTGAATATTGACATTTAATCTGTCATTTTATCTATGTCAAGTCTTGAGCCGATTGTTAATATGATATTCAAGATTATTTTAAGGGAGGGGATTTGTCTTGTCATTTATTATGACAGTTTGAGGATTTCTAATTTTATATTTATCCATCATTATGAATGCTCCATTGGCGTGTTTGAAATAATTGGATCCTGAAAGGAATGCCAATATTCAAGTTTTTTATATGATTCCCTTTTTTCCGTTAAGTGATTAGTCTTGATGAATAAAAACAAGCTCTACAAGAACTATTTGATGGTAATTTTCAAATCTCTGTGCTAAAATTAAATATTTTAAGCATTATTTGCTAAATGTCTGATTTGATAAATTCATGCATTTAACATTGAGATGAATGGTAAAAATGTGTTAATCTGGGATTTGAATATTTGTCTTAATTCGCTTTTTATATCAAGGGACGAAGAAAGACGAACTTTTTTACTCATAACACATATGAATTTAATACTTTTTACCCTGTGGTTTTTCAACAACAACCTAAAATTCAATAATAATAATAAAAAAGACTCGTACATAAATGTGACTAATTTCAGACATATGTGTAAATTTAGAATAAAGAGATAACAGGAAACACCTACAACATATTTGCCTGATTACTGATTAATCCGACCTCCCCTCTCTATCAGATTCTCTTATCTGCTTATGTTGCAATGGTTGTTGGTGGAATAGAATTACTTGATTATCTAGGTTTAGTAATGCTAAATACTAGTAACCAACTAGCTGCTTGCACGGCCAAAAGAAGTACTTGCTAAAACAAAGCCATTTTATTTTCATTTTGCACTTCACCTGTAGTCGGGATTATAGATTAGAACAACCGCTCTTTGCAAACAAATTGTTTAAGTCTGACCAGCAGTGACATGAAAACATGAAAATGGATGTGGATGATTTAAAGAATTTTACAAAAAACACGGTCAGAAAATTTATAAAATGATTATTTAAAAAATGTTAACTTGAAATATAGGGCGTAAACTTGAATGTAACTTTTATCTGTTCAACTTGCTCTCATTAGTCTTTCTTTAGTTTCACACTGAGCAAAACATATTAGCAATTCGTGTATAGTTAGTAAGTGTTAACGTCAAGGACAAAAGGGAGAACCTTGTCAAATTGCAATCGTAACAACAAATTAATATTTGTTCTAAAACGTTTTAATATATATTCTTTGACATTAAAAACTCGACTTAGCCCTGTGCTTGTGAAAGGCGGCTTTTTTTTAGCTTGGTTGGTTTATCTATCCGCAAGTTCAAATTATCAACCTTTAGAAATAAACACAAACTAGAATATCAGCTTAACACATATTTGTTGTATTAATATTATTATTTCTATCGTGAATATGCATTAAAACTCGGATGTACCTTATTTCAGCAATATTGCTTGCATTCAGGAAAAATGAAAATCACTAGGCTGTTTATCAATTGTAAATTGTTTGTATCTACGCTTAATGGTATTGTCAAAATAGTAGGCAAATACTGAATTATCAATTCAAAGTTATTTCATTTGAAGTATTGTCGTATTAAAACATAAATTATGCAGGATGACCATATAATATATTCTTGTATAACCATGATTGAGGGATGTACCACGGTTTTGAAAAATCGGAGACAGGGTGTCAACAACTTTTCTAGATCGGAAAATAATTTTAAAAAATTGGGAAATGGGAAAACGAAGAATAATGTGAGATGATCGAAAAAGAACCAAACAGTGTGGAAAATGGGAAAAAGGTCCAAAAATTGTGAAAATGGGATAACAGACCCCATTGTCACCGCCCTCTTGATACTTTGATGAAATTGTGTATTTTCTGTCTCTCTTTTAATATGACTATTAGAACTTTATACAGACAGAGGATAACTCATCTATACTGGTGTTGATAATGAAATTTAGTGTTAATCATTATAACATTAAGTGTGGTCGTTTCTATCTATCTTGTCTAAAATGAATTACTTATGATTTATGAGCCTATATATGTCGTCTGTGGTCGAATATGCTATAATATTTATGTAATAATAATACATTCACAGTTACCTCGGTATTGTGTTACTTATAAAAAAATATTTCCATACAGTACTTTACCGATAACCAGCAGGAAACATTGTACACACTCTATTCAAATGGACATCTAATGCAAATTCAACAGCGACCCATCTTCAATGATTTGACATAACCCGTTTTGAATAAACCCTGTATTTATTTACTGATAGTGTGATGGGTGCCACTAGCAGTCAGGACATGCTTTCCCTTCCGGAGCTCCTGGTGTCACTCCCGGTTTTCATGAGAGTTTACACTATTAGTGCCCTCGTTCTGAATGTTGTCTTTTTATTTCCGCGCCTTGTGACTGTCTCACGTCCTTGTTTTGTCTTTGTTTTTCTGTGTTTTGGATTTTGCCATGTCTCTGGACATTGATTTTTTTTAATCTTCACTTCCCTTTTTCCTTCGGTATTCTAGTACCGTTGTCTTATTGCTCTATTCATTTTGAAATACTAACATGTGGTTCAGGCAATATGATTTCAGAATAAGTTTAAAAACTGTCCTTAAACTAAAGGTATCTATGGACCTTTTTATCCTTAAAATGAAGGTAAAAGAGGTACAAAAGATATTAAAGTAACATGATATACTAACTCGACGGCAATATCAATTTTGATTAATTAATTTTGTCTTGAAATACTGAAGATATAAGATAAGTAAAATAATGCATATATATAAGTGCAACATTTTCATAAAGATAACAAGATGAACATTTCAACAAAATTTCTTTTCTTTCATTTTTCCTTTTTTTTTAAATCTTATTGAATACGTTTTTTGCAATAAGAACTTTTAAATGGACTTTTTGTTCATTAATCCTAATATACAACCACTTACCATTTTTAAGAAGTCCAAAAAAGGTTAACTACCATGTGAAATTTTAAGCAGTTTTCCTCCTCAGCTTTTATTTTAGTTATTGCACCTCATCTCAAGTCGATTGAATAATAAATGGACAATTGTCCAGCACAGGTAAACAATTAATTATGAATAATACACCGTGATGCGTAAACCTTTGTGTTGACGTTTATACTTTCAAAAATTTATGGCGCGTCAAATATAACGCCTTGACGTATAATACAGATAGAGTACAAATATAATCAGCCTGTAGCTACTAGTCAGTATGGTAACTCCTTAATAGATGTTACATTAAAGATGACACTTGAAATGGGTAACATCAATTGAAGTTAGACCTACGTTAATAACCAGGAACACACTTAAGTTGTCTAAATAAAGAAAAACAATAAAAATATAACTGTATTTTTTGGTTTGTAAGTATCAGATTGTATTTGGTATAACAGTTAATGTTTATGTTGTACATACTGTGTTAAACATGTAACCAATCCCTTACTAAACCACAGCTTATGTAATACTGGAGTTTGATGTCTAATAGTTTCCGTATTGTACGGTCTATAAACACTACCTTTGTCGACTTCTATAGAGGTTAAAATTCGAATGTATCATGAATTATATTTTTATTTCATTTGGTTTGTAAAACCTTTAACTTTAGGTTCTTTAAGCAAACTACTAAAATCAAGTATCCATTTTGTCAAAATATAGAACAAATAATATTGCAGGCAAAAATTATGATAAAATTTACAAATTACATGACTTTGAATAATGGAATAGGGGATTTATATAATACAAGCGTTTTTACGCCTGTGTAAAATGGCAAACAGACAAAGGAATATTAAACTGATACACTGATAAAACACAATCCTAGATACAAAAGAAAAAAACTTGCGATTTAACAACGACTAAGGCTACTTTAATTTAGCTAGTTGACATATTTACACCTTTAGTTATTTCAACTGGTTGCACAATTTGAGGATATCAGGCTTATCGTTCAGGAGCACCTGAAGATTCTACGATTTTTTGCGTGGGATCACACTGCTAGTGGTGTATTTTTGCTGCATACTTGTTTTTTTTTAATTATATATATTTTTGGGGGGTTAGGTTTTTTCTGGGGGGGCAGTTGGTGCTTTGTTTTTGCCTTTTGGGGTTTTTTTTATTTGTTCTATTTTTGTTTTATTTATTTTCTTCTTTTTTTTATTTCCTTTAATTTTTGTAGTTATTTTTTTAATCTTTGAATTGTCTGGTTTCGGGATTTTCAATTATTGATTTTTCCTTTTTTGCTTCATTGTTCGTTTTCCATGCATCTTTTCCACCACAAAAAACGAAAATTGATTTTCCTCCAAGTTAGTAATGTATTATATCGGAACATAAACGCGCTAGCAATATACTTTAGTAAAAAGTTAAAATGCCAAAAGTTCAACACTTTGCTTTTAGAGACTGTAATTGCAGAACTTCTCATTTATGCAAACTTTTGTGTCCGCCCTATTTCTTTAGAATAATAATTCAAAGTCGATAGTATTATACTTTCCCATCATTCCTAAAGGATTGCATAAAAAACAATCTCACCGCACCCAGCGTAAAAATAAATGAAAAATTCAATGCAGCTGATCTTTTTTTTCAGTAATACAGAAATAAACCTTTCTTTAATTGCCACGTACATTGTATGGAGTTTTTTTAATTATCTATTTTTTTTTCATTTATTTATTTTTTAATATAATACAATGAATGCAAAACTATGGGAGGTACTCATTACTTTGCAAATGCCAGCTATATTCCTTTCCGGCGTTCCGAAAGTAATAAATGGATATTTAATCGTATGACAACTGTTTTCAATTTTTTAAATATCTTGAAAAGCGTCACCATTTGACATCAGTTTCATTAACATAGTTGCATCTTCAATGGTATTTCTAAACTTCTTTTGCATTGATAAATTTTGGTTGATTTTGTCTTTAAGGTGTGCTCACCGAGCTTTAAAACATATCTTAATTTCTGATTTTCCAAATATATTGATGTTTATATGCACCTGAGAGACAGGTCGTCAAAACGGCCATCTTCGGAGCTTATTGCAGTGCAGTAGTTTGTTATTTTGAACGTGGCAAAAAATGCAGATTGAAGCATTGGCACAATCTAAATTGGTCGTCTCCTCCTCCTCAAGACTCGAACCTATGCGAATGTGAAATATATGATAACACCGTCTGTACTTTTTCCTGCGCCTTAGACCATTTGGTTGAGTTGATAGGTTTAATACCGAGTTGTTTCAAAGCACATAATATATATTGGTTCAGGTAGTGCAGCTGCGATGAAGACTGATATTCAACGTATCAAATATAGCGGAGATGAGCCAAAATATTGTCGTGGATTCACACTTTTTGTGCTGTAGTTTTGTTGCATTCTTGGTTGTTTTTTTTTTAATGTTAGGAAAAAGAAGGGAAACGGGGAATGTGTCAAAGAGACAACGACCCAAAGGGAGTAATAACAACTCAAAGCCACCATAAGATCTTCATGAACGGTGAGGAAACCCCACACCCAACGGCAGGTCGGAGTTGGCCCCTAAATAAAGAGTAATCCAGTTCAGCGAAATAAACATCATCCTAGGCTCCCATAGACATAAAGTGAACTAACAAGAAAACAGACAAGGACACACAAAGGCTTAATAAATTTCCTGACTTAGGACAGGCGCAAACCTGCTGCGGCGGGGTTAAACTAGTTTTATTGGATCCAAACTTTCCCCCTATAGCCAATGTGATAAATCAAAAAAACAATCGTAACAACAGTAAAATTCAGTTGGCAACAGGACTGAGTCAATTGTTAAAAATGAAACTGAAAGAACTAAATATACGGACATAAACATGAAATCACAAGAGACTACTAGCAGTTAACTGACATGCCAGCTCCAGACCCATTCCCAACTGACAAATTAAGTCACGTACCCTCAGTATACAGCTTCCATCAAGATCCCTTCCTGTGAGGAGTTTAGCATAATGATATCATGTATATACCGGAATACATAACCCGTGTCCATGCAATACTGATTTTAGAAATTTAGAATGTGTTTAGTTAAAATGCAAAGACCCTATCAAAAAAAAAACAATGTTAATACCAAAGAAGGCCATACGTAATGACTTGACGACAATACCGTAATTATAACCCTTATGAATTAGACGATTTAAAGGTTTTATAAGTTTGTTAGGCGAGTTTAAGTATTTTTTACTCTTATGTAAAACATTACCATAAAATAAGGGATGTGAAATGCCAGCCTTGATTAGATGTTTACAGGTTGCAATGTATTTATGAACTAAGTCTTTATATCGATGATAAAATTTAGTAAAGGTTTTAACTAGTTTATGATAACGAAAACCTTGATGTAATAGTTTTTCAGTTATGAAAAAGATCCCGTTCATTAAAATCGCAAACTTTATTACATACTCGAGCAAATCGAACAAGTTGAGATATGTAAACACCATATGATGGCGCTAATGGAACATCGCCATCCAGAAATGGATAATTAACTATGGGAAAAGAAAAATCGTCCCTTTTATCATAAATTTTAGTATCTAATTTACCATTCGTTATATCAAAATTGATGTCTAAGAACGGACAATGATGGATAATGGAATTGGCTTTATTCAAAGTAAGATCTTTAGGGTAGATGTCCTTATAATACGTACTGAAGTCGTCATTATTCAAAGCTAAAATATCATCCAAATATCGGAAAATGTTGTTAAACTTTTCAATTAAATGGTGTTTAGATGGGTCTTTGCTGATGTTGGTCATAAACTGAGATTCGTAGCAGTACAAAAAGAGGTCCGCTATTAGTGGTGCACAACTGGTACCCATAGGAATTCCTATGACCTGGCGATAAATAGAGTTACCAAAACGAATGAATATATTGTCAAGTAAAAATTCAAGTGCTGAAATCATATCAAAACAAGTCCAATTAATTGAGTTCTTTTGTTTTGTATTACTAAAATGTGTTTGAAAGGAATTAGAACAAATATATTCACAATCGTATTTTTTGAATGCCCATTGAATAAGACGTCTGAATTTTTCCTTTATAAGATTATGTGGTAAGGTAGTATAGAGGGTAGAGAAATCAAAACTTTCAAGGTATTCGAAAGGGGCATTATAAGCATTCAATTTATCGAGAACTTCCAATGAATTATTTACACTCCAAAAATGATTGATACCACTGTTTTCATATACTTTGTTACAGAAATTTATAACCAGGTTTTTAATAGCGGTCAAAGTATTAGTGAGTATAATAGAAACTTTAGTAGTAGAACAGTGACTAGATGACAAAATGAATCTAGATTTATATGGCGTTGTCTTCATTTGTGTTTCACTCAATTAGCCTGGTTTAGGATTTTTAATTCTTGATTTTTTTTCCCATTTTCTGCTTTTTTGCTTCAGTGTTTGTTTGCCATCTATTCCTCCACGGAAAACAAAAATAACTTTTCCACCATGTTATAAGTGTATAATATCGGAAGTTACACTCACAAGCCAATTGCCAAAAGCTCCACATTTTATTTTTGTAACTGACATTGTAGAACTTCTTATTTATGCAAACTTTTGTGTCCGCCCTTTTCTTCAGAATAATATTTTAAGTCGACAATATTATATTTTCCTATCATTCCTAATGGATTGCATTAACGAAACAATCTCACCACGCCCAACGTAAAACTAAATGAAAAATTGAATTGTATTCCTTCTTTTTCAGGAATCCATACATAAAATGAGAACAAAACAAAAGTGTAACGGATACAACGGCAGTAGAATACCGAAGGAACTAGGGAAGCGAAGACTACAAAAATCGAAATCCGAAGACATGGCAAAAACGGCAACAGAGAAAAACAAAGACAAAACAAGGACGTGAGACAGCTACAAGCACAGAAATAAAAAGACGACATTAAAAACTAAGGCACTCATAGTGTGATCTCCCATGAAAACCGGGAGTGACATCAGGTGCTCCGGAAGGGTAAGCATGTCCTGCTCCGCTAGCGGCACCCGTCACACTATCAGTGAGTCAATCCAGGGTTGAGTCAAAAGCGGTTATGTCAAATCCGTGAAGACGTGAAATCTAGCTGAAAATGTCCGTTTTCATTTGGGACACAGACACGTCATATCTGTCAATGATATCATGGTGACGGCCATAAAATTTCTGAAGGGATGAAAGCACCAAAGGCTGAACAAATCCCTGACTAAGCAGCTTTTGGGACAGTGCTTTTGCTCTATTCAAAAAATCGCTGTATAAACTACATGCGCGACAGTAACGAATCAACTGTGAAATGTACACTCCATAGGCTGGAGAGGTAGGTATATTGCTGCTCAGAAAGGGAAAATTCACAATTGGGAAGTTAAAATCATCACGTTTGTCATATAGCTTAGATTTCAAACGTCCATCTTCATCAATGTATATAAACAGATCTAAGTACGAAGCTGAAATAGGTGTGTCAGTAGTCTCTTTAATTTCAAGCTCATTGGGATAGATCTGGTGTAAATATTCCTTGAATTTTGGATTATTAAGAGAAAGTACATCGTCTATGTAGCGGAAGCTGAAATTAAAGGACTGTGCTAAATGATTTTGTTTTTTCTGTGTTAGCCCTTGTTAAAACTTGGCCTCATACGAGAAAAAAAAAGAGATCAGCTAAAAGCGTTGCGCAGTTAGTTCCCATGGGAATCCCGATTGTCTGTTGAAAAACGCGACCTCCAAATTCGACAAAAATATTATCTATCAAAAATTCCAACATCTTGATTACGTCATTCTCCGTGTACTTCTTGTTTGACTCAGTGCGGTTCTTTACGAAATATGTTTTGTCATATGATGCTTTATTCAGTTGCCTTAACACAACTTTGCACAAAGCTAAAGATATAAGAAATGAATCCAAAACTATAATTCATTGTCTTTTAAGTCTTTCTAATGTACTCATAACGTCTATATTTCTTTGCAATGATACGAAAGCAATAAATGAAAATTTTGAGAACTGTTTCATTTTTCAATTTTTAAAATCTTGTTATATAGTAGACCTTTAAAAGGGTCACAAGTGTATTGATTTTTACATGCAATGAAGAGACATGTTGTTAAAACGGCCACCTTTAGAGCTAATTTTACTGCAGTTCAATACTTTATTTTGAACGTGTCTAAAATGCAGCTTTCATCGCAAATGAAGCATTGGCACATTTCATCCTCGAGACTCATGTGAAATATATGGTAACATCGTCTGTACTTTTTTAGCTCCATAAAAGGTTTAATCCAGAGTTGTGAAAAAGAACATGATATAGTTCTGAAATCAAGGCCGATGTTGTATCGAATATAGCAGAAATTATTCAAATATTTATCTTTCGACACATCAGGCTATCTTTGTTGGCCGGTCGAAGTCTACAACTGTCATTCATTGGACAACATATAAGGAGCACATTATACTCTGCTTGATTAAGTAGTTAAGCATGAAACCCTACAATAAATGAACTTCAAAAATATATATAAGCAATTTAAAGAAAGTTTAAGTAGGTAAAACTTTTTTGAATTCGGTATTCAAGAGGCCCGTCATGGGTTTCTTGATTACCTGATTATCAGGGCATTTTTTTAATGATTATTTGATTACAAGGGCATTTATTTAATGATTATTTGATTATTAGCTTGCATTTTTATATACTTTTTGATTACTAAGCCAAAAATTTATTGATTACCAAGGTAAATATTTAATGATTATTTGATTACCAAGGCAAAAATTTAATGAATATTTGATTCCTAGAACACCCATGAGGACCCTCATTCAAGTACAACATACATAACACAACTTGATAAATAGAGATTAATACATGGCCTTTTCCATATCAGCACGGTTATCATCCCGAGACTCCCATGATCAGCCCGAGGGATATGGGAGTCTTGGGATGATAACCGTGCTGATATGGAAAAGGCCATGTAGTAATCTCTATTCATCAGTCGAATATAAAAACGTATAAATAATGTAAAAACAACACATTATATGCACATAGAATATAAAAGCAAAGTATATTATTTTGCTTTTCCCTTCGCAGCACTCAAACCAATATTATTCAGCTTATTTTGTAAATATCGCCTGTATTTTGTCAAGTATCCTAGACTTTTCGTCATGGCTATATAAAATATAACTTTCGATAACCGAATGGTGCATCCTCAGACGTTTCACCTAGGGTTGTTATAGGAATAAAAGTAATTATTCGCCGCCAGGAGGCGGCGAATATATTTGATACGATATTTTGAAACTTCAGTGGAGGAGCACGTGACCAGGAGCAGTTGTTTGTTTTCCATTAGAATCGATCTAATGTGTCCTAATCTTTTACAATGAAGATACCTTTTCAATAAGATAGGAAATATTTTGAAATTATTTATTCAAGAAAATTGTTTACAAAATTATTAATTTAATTTTCATTAATATTATAACTAATGTGAAAGGGAAATCAATGAGACGAGGGAGACGGGTTATGCTTGCTTGACTTTTCTGTTACATGTCCGGAGGAGTGTGTCTGGATATCATGATGCAGATGCATGATTACCTTAATTGCAATGGTTTTCAAGTTTGGGGTTGCATATTGTTTCCAATTATTATTGTTATTATTACTATTAATTTTTGGTTGTTCATAAAAAAATAATAATAATAAAATGATAAATACATTAAGCGAGAAACAGCGTGTCCGGCGCAATCTTTTTACCAAACACGTGTGCAGATAAGTGAGAGTGAAAACAAAAGAAAATCTGTCGAAGTGGGTCAAGATAGCGTGCTTTGGATCCCGATCATTTTAACAAAAATAACAAAAATCATAAAAATGGAACAATTAATAAAATGAATTAAAACCAAACAATAACAATAATGACCTTCAATCATCTTTGAAATACCATCAAGTATAAACACGGGTCAAATTGCTTGACTGCTGTGTAATGATTACTGTTACGCTGTATTAGTTCTACACTATAAATTATCTCAAATGCCTAAAATCTAAATTACTCTATTGACAATTACTAAGCAAATATATAAAATAAGCTGTTGACTGTATTATCAGTTGGAAATAAATCGATACTAATTAAGAATGTCTATTAAGACAATGGTTCAACATTACAATCACCAAAAACAAGTCAGCCTTCAACGGATTCAATCAAATGAGAAACAATCTACAAATTTAGGACATTTTGGTGTTGTCAATCTATATTTACTATTAAAAACAAATGTCAAATTGAGAGGTTGGTGTACGGGCCCTATGTTTCACTCTCACGGGTGTTACGCTTATAACATTTTTTTAATCAACATGTATTAAAATGCCATTTTATTATATAAAATATTTTCTGTAAGATCATCTTTAACGGAAGAAAGTTTCATTTTTAATATGAAACCAGTAAACATCACAAACATGAATACAATGATCTTACAGATTATATTTAATACAAACAACCATTATTGTTAACATTTTTTGCAATTTTATATATATACTTTTTTACAATTGTTTTCAACTAAAAAAATGAGATGTTTTTATACAGTTAAAGTTATAAGATCCTAGTCACATCTGTTTTGTTACATAAACATATAAAGCAAGTTATTTTTATTGTTTTTCAGTTACTATAATGAATTTGACAGTGTATGCTTGTGCAATAAAAAAGAATCTTTATTCTATTAGGTTATGACTCTGTTGTCAGGTTGTTGCCATTGTCTGTACATAAATTGGTCCAATGCAATACATTTTAATAGCTTCAGCTAACCAATTTTTAATATGAACAGAATGATTCTTGCAAAAAAAGAAATACTAATAATACTAATATGATCTAATATATATATAATATAACAATCCAATCCATTTGTTAAAAAAGGGGTTCTTAGCTCACCTGACTCAAAGGGTCATGTGAACTATTGCCACCATGAAGCATTCGTCGTTGTCATCCATCATAAACTTTTCTTATTTTCATCTCCTTTGAAAGCACGGCCAATTTGGACCAAACTTGGCAGGGATGGTCCTTGGGTGGTTCCCTTTCAAAATTATATCCGATATCCCTTCCCGCTAAAAATGTTCAGCATGTCAAGGGCTGTCATCTTATGCAGTAGTGACAAGAATCAGGCCACAGTGACCTAGATATATGGTAAGAGTTTAAGTGACAGCTCATATGTCATGTACTATTAGAGATGGGATCAAACAATTTTACATGCAGATGTCTTTGAGGGAAAGGGATTTAATTTCATGGTCCACTGACACTGATTGAATTTAGGTCAGAGTTCATATCTTAGGTACTATAAGAGATAGTATCATGTTATCTTGCATGCAGATGTCTCTAAGAAAGAAAACAAAATTAAACAACAGTTTGTTCGTCACTGTGACCTACATTTCATGGTTCAACGATTGGTTAAAGTTAAGGTCAGAGCTTATATTTCGTGTACTATAAAAGTACAATATCACATTTCCAAAACATACACTCTACTTGACCTAATTTGGCGGCGAATTGATGCTTTGCATCAATTTTTAACTTGTTTTTGATGAGTTTATCGATGTGTAAACGCGGCCGACTCACTCACAAACTGAATAAAGTCCGAAGGACGACTTTATGCAAAGTTTGTGAGTGAATTGGCCGCCTTTACACATCCATAAACTCTTCCAAAATTACTTTTATTTCTTATAATTACATCCTTTTAACATAAAACAATGTTTTCGCTGAATTTAAGGGCATGCGATACAGTATAGATCCCATATTGAATTTTTCACGAAAATCCGATATAATATTAATTTTGAAATGAGGATTCCAAATATGCAAAGAAAGACTTACTTTTTGAGATATTTAACATTTAAAATCGCTAATTTTGGGATAAAACCCAATAATTCGCGTTTTTCATGGAAAATTTTAAATGGTTGTAATTTTCAAAGTACTTGAGCTATTTCAGTTCTTTTTTTTTATCTGTGTTGCTCATTTTATCGCCTTTAAATGTGATTATGATAAAACATATTAACAACTATATAGCCCTTATTTGGCGTTTTTGTATATATAATGCTGGATTATAGCTATATTAATGGATTGAAAAGGAAATATTAAAAAAAATGACTATTGATTTTTTCCTTCATAATTTGGCAATTGGTTCCCTCGATGACATTCTTCTGAAAGCCAAGGAGAAAATAAGGGGTCTATGTGCTAGTTTTTAAGATATTTGAGAAAAACTGTATAAAATTTAAAAGTCAATTGTTCAGAGAACAATTGCAAGGTCTTTCACCAGCTTTCACCATGAGTATATGGTTTGGTTTCATTCTGATGTCTATTTCGGTAAAAAATGTGATGTAAACAAAAGTTCTGACCTTTATTAGTCTTTTGCTGAACGGTTGCTAAGGACTTTTTCGGAAAATAAGCTTGTTGCTAAGGACATGAAAGTCACTTCCGATTGGCAATGTCATTTATTTCCTCTTTACAACATTACAAAACTTTTTGCATATGGTTGCTAAGGACTTTTGTGGCAAATAACGTTGTTGCTAAGGACCTTGACCTTTGACCTTGACCCCATTTTGTCGGCCATATTGAACTGTATGAATATTGTGTTTACACCTGAGTGAAAGAGCATTAGTCATGGTGGGGCAGCACATGTCATCAAAAATGTTAATATTTCATATTTTTATTCGTTGCAATTTTGTGAGAAAACTAAACGGTGACCCCCCATATTTTTGCAACAGGTTTGGATTCCTTAGATAAAATGCTTCGAAATGATATATGACATGAGACTCGCGTTAACCGTATATGTTGAGGGCAAAACTTTGAAATTGCCTGTTTTTGCCTTGAAGTGAATGGCAACGTTATAACCGGTTATTGAGACCGGTTATTAATAGTTTTTGAGATATAAGCAAAAAACCCTAAAATCGGACCTCGAAAAATGTTTTTTCGGCCCTAGGTCCAAAACCAATGGTCCAATTATTTTGGACCCAATGTACCAAATGTAGATCTTAATAAGGCTAACATTTTCTCCAATTCATTTATTCAGCTATCTATTACGGTTTCCGAGTTTATCCACTAACAAGGTTCAAGGTCAAAGGTCAAGGTCACAATTCACCTTTGACCTTGACATCATTTGAAAGGTCAAGTCTTGTCATGAACAATGGTGCAGGTTTTAGGTCTCTACAGCTTAGTGTTTGGGAGTATTTGGCATTAACGGAAACTCAAAAATTTTCAAAGGGCAATAACTTACATAAAAAGTCGACGATTCTCTTCGGACCAAATGTAACAAAATTGCGTCTTGTGAAGATAAACATTTTTCCCATTACATTTAATCAGCTATCTATTACGGTTTCTGAGTTTATCCCCTAACAAGGTCAAAGGTCAAGGTCAAAGGTCACCGATGACCTTTAACCTGGTACTCAAATTGAAGGTCTTTTCATACTGATCACTTTAAACATATGTTTACTATATTCACGGTGGCTAGTCGTTACGGACCCTTTCGGGAGAAACGGCGACTTTCTGATCAATCAACGGACCATTTTTGAAAAGAATGGAGGAAAATGATGGATAGAGTAAATTCCCCAAGGAAAATATACAAAAAGAACAGAAATGTGGTAATATATTTTCTTTTTACGGAATGTCTTATAACTTTTTGTCTTTCACGGAATGCGTGTTTGAGTGATACAACACTTGATTATGTTTAACAAAAGCAAAACAAGCGAGGGCCCTGTGTGATGACAATATATTATACCATATAAAAAGAAGAAACTACAGTTATTATCTGTTAAGCGTTTAAAAGTTATTAGCAAAAAACCGATTTACGCAAACGCGTCAAGGGCTATAACTCAAAAACGGTTCACCGCAGTGTTTCGCGCCTTTTGAATCAAATGTAGATCTCGATGAGAGGAACATTTTTGCAATATAATGTTCTCAGAAATTTTTTATCGTTTACGAGATATCGCGAAAACAAAATTTCAAATGGCCGCCATTTTGAAAATGCAGACGAAAAAATTTTTTTGACCCCGGATTTGTAATCAGGACCATCAAAGCAACCTGGAAACCAAATTTCATCAAAATCCAATAACTTTGAGAAATTTGCATATTTAGGGGTCAAAAACGCGTAACCGGGGTCGCGACCCAAAAAAAATTTTTGCATGATAAATCATCCTTAGGATGAATTGAACATTTTCCCCCATTCAGAATTTTGATATCGATTACGGTTATGAGTTTGTCTGCTCACAAGATAAACCTTGATTGGGGAGATACTAAAATTAGGTCAGATCAACGGGGTGATTTTTGTCGAGTCGATGCAAGACCGGTTTGTCACACCAAATATCGAAATGATATATCGCGTCATTTTTAGGCATCGGCCGGTCGAAAAAAAAAATAATAATAATAAGAATCATAAGAATTACAATAAGGTCTTTACGACCGAGTCGTGAAAGACCTTAATTACCACAAAATAATATTTTGGCGGTAATTGATGTTGCGTTGTATAACTCGGTATAACGTTCGTCATTTTTTCCCGCCGATTTTCATTTTCATTGCTCTATTTGCATTAGTTCATCAGGTGGTAGAGTATGGCAAGTAAGTGTCACAAATATTTGTTAATTATTGGTTTTCGGACCTTACATTTTTTTTAATTCCAGTAATGGTTTCACCAAGGATGTATATCTAAATATACATCCTTGGTTTCAAGTGGTGCAAGACGATAAATGTTTATTTGAAAGTGGGTTCTATCTATGCATGATCATGTAGAATGTCATTGGCTGGGGAGGACGAGTTCCTTGTGACTCGTGAAAGGAATAATTATAATAGGAAAAAGAAGGGAAACGGGGAATGTGTCAAAGAGACAACGACCCGAAGGGGAATAATAACAACTCAAAGCCACCATAAGATCTTCAATGAACGCTGAGGAAACCCCACACCCAACGGCAGGTCGGAGTTGGCCCCTCAATAAAGAGTAATCAAGTTCAGCGAAATAAACATCATCCTAGACTCCCATAGACATAAAGTGAACTAACTAGAAAACAGACAAGGACGCACAAAGGCTTAATAAATTTCCTGACTTAGGACAGGCGCAAACCTGCTGCGGCGGGTTTAAACTAGGTTTATTGGATCCAAACCTTCCCGCTATAGCCAATGTGATAAATCAAAAAAAAACAATCGTAACAACAGTAAAATTCAGTTGGCAACAGGACTGACTCAATTGTTAAAAACTAAATATACGGACATAAACATGAACTAGCAGTTAACTGACATGCCAGCTCCAGACCCATTACCAACTGACAAATTAAGTTATGTACCCTCAGTATACAGCTTCCATCAGGATCCCTTCCTTTGAGGAGTTTAGCATAATGATTTCATGTATATACCGGAATACATAACCCGTGTCCATGCAATACTGATTTTAGAAATTTAGAATGTGTTTAGTTAAAATGCAAAGACCCTATCAAAAAATCAATGTTAATAGGCGAGTTTAAGTATTTTTTACTCTTATGTAAAACATTACCATAAAATAAGGGATGTGAAATGCCAGCCTTGATTAGATGTTTACAGGTTGCATTGTATTTATGAACTAAGTCTTTATATCGATGATAATGTTTATTTGTAGTTTGTCTGCTAGGAAACTTTGTCTCCTATTCACGAGGGAGTTTCTCTAGTTCCATTGTTCAGTGTTTTTATTCAAGTCTTACTGCACGGAAAATTAGGACAGTGATGTTATAACCTGAATTACCGTAATTAAAAGACCAAATAAAGAAAAAATTAAAACAACATGCATTTTATCCTAGAAGGTACAGAAGATAAACCGGGCATTTTACCATCTATTTAACCAGTTTGATGTGTAAGTAAGTAAGTAAGTAAGTAAGTAAAATTTATTTAAAGTCGGTGCATATATACAGTTAACAATCAAACATATGTGTCGTAAATCAAACCAATCCTTGTGTATTTACTTTCAGCGGGAAATCTACTGGTATAAAATTATCTCCCTTCTAGAAAAACTCTCCTGTGATTATAACAATTTTTGATCAAAACAAGAGCATGGCGACGAAAGTAAACAATCGACAAAATGCTAAGATTAAAAAAAGAAACAGACGAATACAATATTTAGTTCAAACGTCATTCAATTACCAGACCTTTGCTCTGTACGGAAAAATGATTAAACTTGTCCACAAGAAGGATTGATACGAGAATTTCTTAAATAATCAACTGTCGGTGAAAAAAATATTCAATTGACAGACTGGTCAAAATCAATTGCTATCGGGTGTTAAAATGCATGTACCCTGACAAAATTGTATGTACAGATAGATTTTTTAACATGCATCATTAATAGATCAATTTATTGACAATTACTGCGTAAGAAACAATGTCATCCAAAAGGTCTTTCGTTGTTGCTAAGAAAATTATGTTGTCCTGAAACAGCGCCATTTACCTTTTATACCCCTTTTATACCTATTATTTCAAAGATAACCATCATCACAAGATTTCATTGGTTCAATGGTCAAGTCTACGTATCGATCAGGAAAAAGAGGCGTGTCTTTATTGAAAGAAACCACGTGTATGAGTGAGTAGTGATCGATTTTGTAAACAAAAATGGAAAGTAAAACGGCGAAATATCGTCTTTTTTTTTAAATTTATTGCATCTGAACCGCTGCATGTACCCTGACGAAAATCGGCACATGAAAAGATTATTATTTAAAGAAAGTGCATATTTTCTGGTCAGTGTCAGGGTTTAAGAAACGATACGATCCACAAGTCTATATAAGAGGAAAATTATCGAAGATATCATTTTTCTTCTAAAATATACAAAGTACCTACAATCAAAAACTTTTTGTCATTTGTATATAAAGAAGTCTGTCACATGCACTTGAAAAAGTAGAATATTTCACATTATAAGTAACTTTTAAAGCACCTAACAACATACCTAAACATTGCAATCGACTTTTTTATCTTTTCTAAACGAGAGCTCACATTCTTTTGTTTAAATACCACTGGATATCGGACTGCTTTGTATAGTAGTGATTTCTAAAGTTGCTACGCCTTCACAATACATCTACAGTTGTGTGACTTGTTCAAATACACAGCCCATCATTCGCGTTGCATCAGTACATTTCAACGTTTTACGGAACCCTCCACTATATCATGACATTTATTTAGGTGTAAAATTTAAGACCTTTTTGTGAATACAATAATAAAGCGTTGTTAAAATTTTAAATTGTATATAAATCTAACAGATGTATTGTGAGTAAGATCCTGGATAGTGCATTTCGCCGTAATGAATAAACTGGTATGTGTTATGCGTTACGTTTCAAACTATTACTGTCATTTTCCCGCGAATTCATGACCATGTTTTGAGCGCCGTCACGAAAATGGGGAAAACGTTACCACTCCGCATAAAAACGTTGTTGTCTCCCCTGTAACTGTATCGTATGCCCTTAACATCAGCATATGCTGCACTATATTTTCAGGGAGCGTATTAATGCGCAAGAAACGTTTCTCGAAAAAATAACTTAAATGTTGTTCGTGACGTTGACCAATGAAATTGGAATTATAACAAATTAAAGTTTACAAATTGGATTGTACACGGAATATTCAGCTGCAACGAAAAGTAGCAGATAGGATTCAATCTCTTTTCATAAGAAATGCAACCACACAAAATTATTTTGTTTAAATAGATGGCGGAAGTGTGTCCCAACTCTGCATATCATCGCAGAAATGAAAAGAAGAGAGTGACTCTGAAAAATAAATACCCAATATCTTGAATGCTAATGGCTGTTAGGATGGAAAGGACACTGCAAGAATCCACACAAAAATCAAAACTTCTCTGAAAAAAATATGTATTTGACTCTGTGAAATACCAGCATGCTGGTCATTGACCAACTTGTGACTTCCGGCACTGCTGCTAATACGACAACTCAAGGCCATTTGAATTATACAGTTATTTGGAAAAGTTGAACATTCGCCCTTTAATCTGTACGCCAATTCTATTGCGTAAACATCTCAACATTGAGAATGAAGACCAACAACGATATATTAAAGGACGATTATCACAACAAATCAGTGTGAATTTCGTGACGGGTATAGGCCTTAACACTATGCTTCCATACAAGAATGGAAATACATGTGTGTGAGGAGTGCAATGAAACATTGTTATAATTAAATGCAAGACCTCTTTCACGATCAACTTCGATGTGAATACAAGAACGCGGACAACAGGGATGCCAATGACCGTCAACCTAGACAAAAGTTTGATAAATAATCATTATAAACATCTTGTACAGACAGGATGTAGATGGCTCGTTGATCTACGATTGCTTTATAACGAGGAAAATATGTATATTTTTTACTGTCCTTCAAGCATAAGCTTAGACCAATTTTATTGGCCATTTGGCTACCAATTCTAGATTGACAACTAAATTGTTGCCAAAAACCTGTAGAATTGGTTTACCAAATTGAGAACTTGGTACTCACCTCTGGAATAAAATCTTTTGTCTGTTTGTTTATTGCGCATGTTGAACTATTTTCATATTTAAAAATAGCCTTCCTAGGTGAGGGGAATTCCTAATTTTGCAAAGACTTTGTGTTGTTTTTATGTAAATAGTTTATGAATAAAAGTTTAAGTACATGATATTTACTCTAATAAATTTTGATATGCCCACAAAGATTTAATCGTGCAACACATTTTAACGGGGGAAAAGTGAAAAACACTGTTTTTTTATGGGAGATAATTTTGGGGAAATGTTACCCCTCTTGCTAAATTTATTACCTCCCATGGCCAAATTAATGATTTGGTGTTTGATACCAAAATAATACTAAAAATAATTTACAGTATCTCCAAAAGTACATGAAGTGACCATAAATAAAAATGTTAATCTGATTATACGTGTGAAAAAAAAAATATTCACAGTTTAAAAATTTGTTTGAAATAATCAAAAACATGAATTCACCTCTGTAATAGTAATAAAAAAATCCAATTTATAAACGATCGAACTAAAACAAAGTTGATCACCTAACACAACATTTGCAACGTTCATATTTCCTCCCAATCAACTTAAAGCCTGCCATATTGATCACTGAAACAGGGTCAAAATATATTTATTTTATTTATTATTATTTACAGCTTTCACAACACATAATTTGTTTCTAATCATCCCCAGTCGGTTGCAAACGTGCATTATCACTTGCTTTATCATCAGGCCGTTTATTTTTTTATTCCTTACTTCTCCTCTTTTAATGCATTTTGTTTGTTTTGTCTTTATTTTTCATTTCATTTCGTTTCGTTATATTTCGTTTCGTTTCGTCGTATTTCGTTTCTTTATTTTTCTCATTTCGTTTCGTTTCGCCACATTTCGTTTCGTTTCGTCATATTTCGTTTCGTTTCGTTGCATTTCGTTTCGTTTCGTTTCGATTGCATTTCTCACTTTAGCAGTACCCAACATTTGCTGAGGTAAGAACCAATTATACAGTTTCTCAACAGTAATTTAGTTGTCAATCTGTAGAATTTGTAGCCAAATGACCAATAAAATTGGTCTTTGGTTGCTCTTGTAGAACTATAATTGTTTTACCCAATTTATTTGGTTTTTCACAATACGGGACTTTCCAGATAGGCGGGAACGATCGCCTCGAATACCCGGGATTTCTAACCCATTGAAATAAATTATATACCACATAAAAAATAAACTATTTTTGAAATTGAAGTGCACTTATAATTTTTCCTATATGACAATTTTTAACTAAATTTTAATTGACGAAAAAAAATATTTGAAAGGCTACAAATCGATTAAATGTGAATCATCCTTAGCGCAACAGTGTTCATTACAGTCTAAACACAGTAACCGTAACCAGTGTTACTACTAGTCTTTCTAATACTCTGCTGGACTTGCTACTGCACTGCTTGATTGGTCATTATTTTACTTTGTACTACTGTCATTGGCGTTCAATTTCTTTTCAAACTCATTTAGTAATGCATCGTATCCCACATAATCTTTTTGTTTGTCATTTTATCCAATCAAAGACCAGTTGCCCTTTGTTGTATCGTAAAGTTTGTCATACAAATTGCCCAAAGGAATTGAGGGGTCGGGAATTGAGACCCTGTTATATTTGTTTGGAAAACAAAACGTTTGATCAATTGAATACTGTTTGAAATGAATTAAATGAGTGTATAAAATTGTTCATAAAACGTTAATATTGGATGGACGTTTATATAGATATACATGTACTTACAAAACAAACCTGTGAAATAACTTCATAGCAAAATATAGAAACTACAAATAATCTAACCTTAAGATTCCATCTCTGACAAGCACACCCTCAGAGGGAAGGGGGGGGGGGTCACTCACTATATATTGGGTAGTTTGGGGTTCTGACAAAAAGGGTATTTGTAATATTTTTACTTATAATGGGTATGTCATTTCAACTTTATTCTGAAGGAGTTTATTAAATTCAGTCGACAATGAGATTTAATCTTAATATGACGGGTCAGCATCTTCATAGGGGTATATCAGTTATTTATCATTTTTGTACGTATATTGTAATAAAATCACGAATCTTGATAGTATTTATAGATTGAAATCTCTGTAAGTATTGTACAGTTGAAAATTAACATAATGACTTTCAGAAAGCTAAGAGTATAAAGTTGTAAAGATCCATAAAAAGTCTACATTGGGGTTGCAAATTTACACATAAGTAGTCGACAATGTGGTCGGGTTCAAATGACCAACCCAAAGATTGTTATTTGTATTCTTCTTAATTGTCAAATTGCCCCACAGCTTCATGTTACAAACAACTGAATTGATCAACAAAGCAAATTGTTCACTTCTTGATTGGATTAAATAACAAACAAACGGATTATATGCTAGTCAGTGCGTTACTAAATGAATTTGAAAAGGAATTTATCAGCTATAAGTGGAGTACAAATAAATATAATGACCAATCAAGCAGCGCAGCAGTAAGTCCAACAGAGCATTAGATAGACTAATAGTAACACTGGTTACGGTAACTGTGTTTAGACTGTAATTGATTCCCTCTCAGTGTATTGACCCCGGGGTATTGACGTTTTGATTTTTTACGTATAAAAAAAGATATGTTACCGGAGTGAACACGATTCAAAAGATTCTCTATTGACGAGGGCGTTTAAATGACTTGTATAGGCATGATGACTATATCGATTCCCACTAAAGTACATTTGTATAGATAATTTCCTGCAGATGAGTTTCTTCCTCTCAACGAAAGAATAAAAACAGAAAATATTTTACCGATAATGTTTCATAGCAATCAGAGTATGAAATACCATTTTATGGCAGATTTATTCCGTTTAAAATGCAGCAATTCATTATTTCAGAACTATTTCATGACAGAAGAAATACTCAACTAAATTTAATGTAAAATATATCATAGTATGCCTCGAACTTTCCCCTTCTCAATCTTATTATTTTTGCAGTATTAGATAATTTAGAGAAAATAGAAAGGGACAGGAAGTGAGCGTCATGAAGTGCAAAATTCCGCGGAATGTTTCAAAAAAGTAAAAACCTCCAAATTTTAAAGCAAAATTTGTGTAAAATTATTGGCAAAAAGGTATACAATGGCACACAGCAATTTTTTTAAACTGGAAATGTGTGCTAGTATTCTTTATTGAAATTCGTACAGATAAATGAAGCTGCAAGGTGACTAAAAAAATCGAGCGTGCAGTATCGGTGATATATACTTACGGTAACCTCATATAATCGTACAATTTTCGTTGTCAAGAAGAAGTTTAAAAAAAATATTATGAGCACAGCTACATTTGAATGTATAATTACTGAAAACAAATGTATTTAAAAAAAAACAATAAAAATACATGTTATCTTTTGTAGACAGTCTTAAAGAACTTATAACAGCCTTGTTTAATACTTGTAAAAGTCATAAGATATCGGGCATGTGTTAGTGTTATAGGTTTTACAGTATTATCACTGGAAGCAGAATTAAAGGATAAGATCAAAATGGGAGAAGACGGAAATTTAGATTAATTTTAGGACTTGGAAAACAACCATTAAAAATGGCGTAAATAAATTAAGGTTAATCCTTTCAGAATGCGTGTTTTTAAAACGAAACAAAAATTTATAGAAAATTGACTCTCCTTTTCAAATCAAAAATAACTCACTAATTTTTAAAAAAAAATAACCGATGAGACGACAAAAAAACAACAAAAAATCTTGGGTAGGACAGTCGCTTGGAAACGATAGTTGCGGCTTGTATATTTAACGGGTTTACAACCGTGATTAAAATTTTGAACTTTGTCCATTAGTTTCAACTGTAACTGATCTTAATATGCGTAAATCTTCATATGAACTGGAATAATCATCATACACAAAGCGTAAAGATCTTTCCTGTATGTTTTTTCTCAGTATTTTTCCTGTATTTTCCTCACTTCAGCAGTGCCATGAAATAAGACAATAATTGAGATCCTATTTAAATATTTTAAATGCTTCAAATCAATGAGTTGCCTCGAGGTCTTTTTACAGATTTCTGATATATGTTTGTCAAAAATTTAATTCGTAATCAATAGTAACACCAAGAAGTATAAAATCATTTTCACATTCTATCTTGTTGTCACTTTATCCAGAGACATATAATTATATGTCTCTGCTTTGTCATTTGAGGTTCTAACTTCTAACTTCTAAACTGGGACTAAAGCCAGTTCTTAACCCTTTTTTTCATGAGACTTGGCTAAGAAGTCAATTTTTGACCATTCTGAAATGAGCTAGAAAATCAAAATGTTCTAGTTTTCTTTGAAATCCAACCAAAAAGGTTCATACTTGGTAGAAGCACGTACGTGACACTGGCCTAGTATCTTCAGGAAAATGCTATTAAAAGCTGGTTCCTTGTTACCTTGGAGACAGGAGAGGGTCCCTAAGGGACCAAAAAATCATATAGCACTTTTCGTCCCATCCTGCTGTGCGCATGCGCGGAATACATAGAACGACTGGTCAAATTTTTTAACAAAAAATAGTACTGCGATAAATTTTCTATCAGATATTTAACAAGTTTTTCCATTATCGTTTCAATATTCCCTGTTATTGCGAGAAAGTTTAATTTTCAATCTTTATATAAGTGTTTTAAAAATCAAAATAAGTTAATGTTAAAGTGTGGCATTTTATTGTTAAAGAGAAGAGGTAAATCACTATAACAATTCAACCAAAATATTCACTTTTTGGTCGAGGTCCTCCACTTTAAATACCAAAATAAAATATTTCCGCTTTTTATATATTAAATTCCCTGATATTGTTATATAATATAAAAATAGATCTATCTAACAATATTTTTCAATCAAAAATAAGTTACGATTAAAGTGTGGCATTTTGCAATCAAATTTGATGCTTTTTGCATAATATCTTGTGACTTGTGTGAAATAGATCTATGATCGATCAACCGGGCTATCGACTAACAAAATCCATTAAGTTAGGGCGAACGGGAGACAATACCTTATTACCATTGTGTGTATTTAGTATAAGAACTGGAAAATATGTAAAAAAAATGTTAATTAATAATAACACAATGCAATAAAAGTTTTTCGGAATATCAAATTTTGAATTAAAAATATAGAGACCACTGACAATTTCGATTTTGTAAACAATAAACTTCAAGGTTTGTATAATAATGAAATCAAAATTGTTGGCTTTTTACTACTTATTAACTTTTAAAATTTGAAAAAATAGATTGCGACAATGATTTTCACGCATATTTATTTTGAAATTTATATAATTTCTTTTATCAGATAAATTGTTTATTTTATTAATAATTACTAATCAGGAAATTGTCACAGTATGTAACAGCTTCTCTACGTTATCTCAAGTGGGAGATTATGTAAGCGATGTTTGATACAACAGTTTTATGATATTTTGAGAAATTACAATTGTCAACTGGACAATACAAAAATGAAATTATAATTATTCAGCATTGTATTTTTTTTAATTCGCAACTAGGACGTATATATTAGCTCTAGCCGGAAACAAAGAGAATAGAAAACCAAGTTGATTTTTTATCATTTTTAATTTAATTTCGGGCTCCTGAAATTAAAAAGGGTTTTTGTATTTTATAAAGTAAGTGAGAACCGAACCGTCAGTTTGAAAAGAACAATCCAAGGACAATGGCAACGTCGGAAAAACAAAGAAACGAAGACATAACATGAGCACGGCACAGAAAAGCACATATACAAAATGAACAACACGGACCCAATAAAAACCATGGGTGAGATCAGGTGCACCGGTAGAGTAAGCATCTCCTGCTTCTTATAAGACACCCGCCGCGTTGAACATGTCAACTCCGGTAGTAAAGTCAAATCCGGTAGAGGAAAAACAAACTTTAGTGGCAAAGAGAAAGATCTGTTGTCATCTGGGAAACAGATATCTCATAGCGGTCCACAAGATCGTGATGTCGACCGTAAAACTTCTGTGGTGATGACCTCAAGTTATGGGCAACATACCCTTGCTTAAGTTGCCTATTTGTAAGCAACCGAGCTCTATCAAGGTAGTCACTGTATCGACCACAGGCCCTTGAGTAGCGAATGAGTTGGGAGATGTAAACTCCGTATGCTGGTGCTTTTGGAATGTTGCTACAAAGAAAGGGGAAGTTGACTATTGGAAAAGTGAAGTCATCGCGTTTGTCATATAGCCTAGTTTGTAGTGTACGATCATTGAACATGACATTGTGTATAGAACATGACATTGTGTATTTACTAAACGATAATAGAACATGTGTATTTGCATATAAGATCTATATTGATTTATAAAAAAAACTATATTTAATATTTCATTTCGTTATTATTTGGAAATTACATTTCAAATTGTCTTTTTTACAAGGTTACATGATAAACATAAAGCGCTATCTTTATGTCGGTGTGAAGTACACCAGGGTAGTCCCAAAACAAGATATGTGTTATTGATATCGCTTGTATTTGCTGAATAATCCTGCATCTTTTTTCTGCACTGGAGGACTGACCGGCTATCTTTTCAAGGACTGATCTTTCATTTCCGAGGACTTGTCCCCTTTTTCCAGGATTAATCATTCAAATTTCTCTTATGGTAATACCATAAAAATTTATATAACATCCATAAAGTGTTCAGTTATTAGAAAGCGGATCTCATCATCTGCAGAGACAAAATGAGAGAGCCAAGATTCCCTTCCTTGTCTTGTATCTTCATAGACCCAATTAGTATTTTCGAGGTCACGGTTTGAAGACTTTGTGGCAACGCACATGGTATAACTCCTTGGTTTTTTAACAAGGTGGCTCTTAATTCTAAGAAAATGACAGATAAACGAAAAGGGAAAGTTCAATTTTTAACAATACATAACTCCCAAATATTTTGTTGAATCTCGATGTTTGATTATTCACAAACTATTTTCAAATAAGTAAAACAAAGACAGTCCTTACGTAAACGATGTTTTCTTTTTATTTGAATAATAATAAAATAAAAAAAAACAGGAGAAAAAAATAAAATCACAGATGGATGAACAAACGATCATAGTTTGTATAGCCTCTATATACATACGAAGAATTCATTTATTATTTAGAATTATATCTTGGAATTTAAATTAAAATTGCTTGAAATCTGTCACCGCCCCCCCCCCCCTTTTCATTGACATCGCCAAGACCGATCTTCAAATCAAAGTTATAGCCACGTATTTATCAAACAAGTATAGATAATGTTAGACATTCGTTCAACTTTGTGCTATCCTAATTTGTATGTTTTGTAGATAAAGACTAAATTAATAACACATGTTCGATAGCCACACGATTATGACAGCAGGTGGCTATCAGTGGAACAAACATACAGAGTTAATTCCCCCTTACAACAGTCAAAAATATCAGTAAGGGTTATTTCCCTTAAATGGCACGAAAAGTGTAATATGGCATTTTTTTTACAACTTTCGCCTTCCAAAATCCGGTTTCAAATTTTTTTTAAATCTGCAGTACACACTACCACAGAAAGTCACCAAAAATTCAAAAGTTTATATCTCTAGCTATATGCTAGGCTTTCTAAAAAGGATGTATGGTCCCAACACTTGCCTACCGGCAAGGGGGCTTGCGCCCTCTTCGCTGAACCCCAGGACAGAGGGGGCACATCCCCCTAAGGGACCCCTTGAAATATCTTTTTAGTCCCAGCCGCCAGCGAAAACACTCATTTTTTTACCCTTATCCCTGAGCAATAAAACTTCTTATAGCCCTGAAAAGGGGGACTAAAGGAGTCTAAATGACGGAAAGGGTTCACAACCCAAAAACTAGCCACCTTAAATATACATTTGATAACTATCCTTTTATTCAATTTTGCTAGAACACAATTGTAAAATTCTCCAGACATCGCGCTTAACGTCTCGGCACATTGACAGATATATGAACTAAGCGCGACCCTTTTCCGGCAACCCGATTCCGATTTGTTTATTATCGTGTACGCCTGTCTTCCTTTCTGAAAGGTCACATTCGGCAATATTCCTTGGCGTAAGAGGGGAAAATGACACTTACTCACTATGCCAGATTATTAACGAGTAAAGGAATGGTGCAGAGATATAAAAATTGGTAATTTATCCCATCAAAATGCTAACACAAACATTCCCATCAAAATGCAAACACAAATGTCGAAACCGTCCCATGTCATGACATCTGATCTGCAGAATTTTCAGAATCATAGCAACGAAGTTTGTTTTAGAGCTGCAAGGCTCTTCAACTAATATATACAATTGAATGGTGTGGAAAGGGTTCCATAAGGCATCCCTTTGGTTGATAGAATAAACATAAAGCCTGCCGTCTTTGGACGAGGAATTTTGATTGTTCCGAGTGTGGAATAAGAGTATGTTCTCGTGTTCTTCCACTCTAATACCAAGAACATTCATATTTGCATCAGAGAGATAAAATGGAAAATTAAAAAGAGCAAATAAATAAAGTGTTAAAAATACACGAGACAGTCTTGGAAATTTGACTGACGACAGTACATGTAGTTCTGTTTGGCACCCTTAAATTAATGTCTGTGCTTATTATTTCAACCACGATATGGGTAGTCAATCAAATAAAAATTATTCAAATGTAATTTGTTGGATTATGTAAGGCAAGGATTTGTATAGTATACAAATCCTTGTGTAAATAGACTAAATTATTTTAAAGCTCTAAGTATAAATAAAACTTTCATTTTCCATATACATGTAGAAAATTGAAGTAACACTTTGATGCAAGATACAACTTTTATTCTTTTTATACGACCGCAAAAATTTTTGCGGTCGTATANTGGTATCCTTGTGTAAATAGACTAAATTATTTTAAAGCTCTAAGTATAAATAAAACTTTCATTTTCCATATAGAAAATTGAAGTAACACTTTGATGCAAGATACAACTTTTATTCTTTTTAAATATATCAGTAGCCCTTAAAAGGGCTGTTTTGTCTATAATTTCTTTATTTTCATTCTCTATGCCGGTTACTTTTCTGCTACATGTTTACACAATCTGCCTCTGTTGCCTGCCTGAATGATCTCGCTATATAAGTCAACATTCCATTGTCATTCATTTTCTTGAACTTCTGACAGTTCTGTTGTTTAGTTTTGCACCGTAGTTACTCGAACTCCAGTCTCCTCTGGGTTGAAAAGATTAACAGAATGGTTAAATTTTGCATGTTTATATGGTAGGCCAATTACTGGTCCGAGTGTACAATGGTACCTGACAACAACTGTTGCTGTGTCCGCATTACATATGTCAAAAAACCTGCATATGTTCTGGCTGGCTTTATTGATGTACATTGGCAAGTCCGGAGACCAACTGCCTCCTATGCGATGGATCAGAAGCGTGTTATGTGCCACTGGTACGGCTTGCAATGGTACATCACTTTCTTTTCTGCCATCTTTGATCTCGAGTTGCTCTTGTTACTCCTGCAAAAATGGGGTGTGAAATTTTGACCCGTGAACAATGTTCTCGTGTTGATGTTCGTGCTGTTTTGGCAATATTTTGACACGAGAACATTGTACTCGGATTAAAAATTCCTCGCCTAAAGACGTCCAAAGATACCTGGTGGGGGTATGGTGCCAAAAGGAACTCTTGCCAATGGTGCTATAGGAAGGTTCGCGAACCTGGTTAGTGATGTCACAAAATCTAATTTACATATGCAAATTAGCATTTTTGGTTGGTAAAGTTGTAGTTTGACCACTGTTTAACAATGTAAAAGAATTTTAGAATTTTTATAACTTTTTATTATCCGTTCGATTTTGGATCTGTCAAATGCATAATAAACTTCAAGATTTTCACATTTTTTCTGCCGATTTACTTTTCTAAAATTTCCTTCAGAAAATTTTTTATCTGGTTTTAAAAAATGACAAAATTGCCGAAATTTGTATACTTTACAAAAACGCTAATTATATAGATATTGAAATAAATATATTTAAAAAAAATTATACTTTGTAAAAGTGTAAACATTCGAAAATATGGACCAAAAGGAATTATCAAGATACCTTAATTAACAACTTGGTACGAGTTAATTGAAATTGACATTTTTATTACCCTTATTAATTATCACAATTTCTTGCCAACCAAATTCACCTTTTCGGGACTGTGATGTCACGGCGAACCTTCCTATTTAAAAAGATCTTTTGAGATAATTTCCAGACACAAACATTTTGCTGTAGTTGCAGAACCATAGCTTTTATGGTCCTTGTGCTGATTTTTGTATAGTTGCAGTGTCGTATGAGATTTTAAAGTCTATGAAAACTGCAAAATCCGTTTCCAGTTTTTGTCGTGTACTTGCAGATTTCATACGGGGGGTTACATGTTTATGAGATTTTAAAGTATGCGCCGTACGACGGAAATATTTTAAAATATGATTTCTATATCATGTATATAGAATTTAACTTTAGTATATAATTATAGGAATCAAATGTTTATTTAGCTATTAAAAAAATTAACTTGACAAACCAATAATTTTAAGCTGACGAGTTGACGGGTAAGTGGGGATCAATTAAGCTTTGCAGTAAATTGACTTTCAATATTGAGACACAACTGAATTTAAAAAGAGGTGCAAAATGTATGCACTTTAATAGGCAGAAACACGAAACACATCAACAGGGCAACATTTATGAATTTGGGGGGATTATCCTTTGTAGACAAAAAATCAGTAATGCTCAACAAATACTCTACTTTCATAAATCAGTGCGCATGTGAAACCTAGTTATCGTATAACTGAAATCTCGCGATAATTCCCGTGATTAGGTCAACTGGGGGCGTCGATCATCTGTCAAAGATTACCTGTAAAGACTATATTGTTGACATTTAAATTCATACAGATTAATCGATAAAAACTTGTCGTTTGAATGCCTGAAGGATTAAACTGACAATAAATGGGAGGCCAGGACCATTGTTGTGTGGTAAATTGTTCAAATAGACGAAGCAATTTGCCGAAAGGTTTTGCATTTCATCAAACACCTGCACAACCAGGAGCGCGTCGGAACGCGTGGATTAGAGCCACAGGTAGAAAAATCGGAAAGAAAAGGGGAGAATTGACCGTGACAGAGAACACGAAAGTCTGCGGTGCACATTTTGTTGGTGGAAGGAAAAGCAACGACCCAACAAATGTAGATTATGTTCCAACTTTGAATATTCCTTTTGTGACAGATACACTTAAACGCGAAACCCCGCAACACAATCACAAGAGCCTCCACATACATCTCCTTGCATAGTTAGACAAACGTATGGCTTGTAGACCTTTCTTCCCATTGACGCCATCACTCCGGCTTTTATGAAGAAGCTGTCATCTTTTTTAACCAACGCCACTTTCTGAACATAGCCTTCCTCGAAATACTTATATGCTTTGAGTGACTTATATGCCCTCATGCCCTCTTTGTCGAAAGTTTTGTTTCTGCTTTCAGTCAAGTACGTCTTTAACTTTCAGAATGATATTTTATGACCCAACTTGACGACAGATAGCCATAAATGATCATAATTATTAATCGCAACTATTTCCACAGCCATGAAATCTGCAAGCATAGGGTCAAAATGATATTTTATGACCCAACTTGACCACAGATAGCCATAAATGATCATAATTATTAATCGCAACTATTTCCATAGCCATGAAATCTGCAAGCATAGGTTATGACCCAACTTGACCACAGATAGCCATAAATGATCATAATTATTAATTGCAACTATTTCTACAGCCAAGAAATCTGCAAACATAGGGTCAGAATAGCATTTGATGACCCAACCTGAACACAGATAGCCATAACTGATCATAATTATTAATCGCAACTACAGGTGTATTTCCACACCCATGAAATCTGTAAGAATAAGGTAAGAATGACATTTTCTGACCCAACCAACTGACAAATAACAATGTATTGTCAGAATTTTTCATAAATTTGTTAACCATAGCTATCATAGCTATGAAATTTGCAAGCATTAAGTAAACCAACCCATATAAACATTGAGGGTCATTATTTTGCATTGCAACATCTAACAAAGCCAAGTAGTTGAGCCATATTTGACTTATTCTCACAGCAATAATTTGTAATAACCAAAGTATTTGGGCTATTATTTTTCTGCCTGTTTTAGGCTACCAAATGATCACCAGACTTTAAGCCCCTTAATTGGAAGGAATACATTTCTGCAATCATTTTCTTCTTTTTAGTTTTTTTTTGTTTTGCTTTGAAATTTAAATATTTTAAACCTACAATCCCTTTCCTCTCAAATTAAAAATAATCATGCTTCATGCTGAATCTGGAACTAATATAAACATATAACTAGTGTTTCTTACAGCTTTTGAAAATGGCAGGGTAATTTTCTCCCTTTAGGACACATAAAGCTCGATCAATTACACTTTTAGGGCACCTTTATAGTGAATGGCTATTTTCGCAATGAAGTAAACAACATTATATATTTACTTAATAAACATAAAGATGATGTCTGCAATATTAAAGAAAGCACAGTACAATATTCCTGCAGCATGTAAAAAAAGATGTGTAAATGGACCCCAGCTGATTCAAAATGACTGATTATGACTTGTAGTAACCTTTTCAGAAATCAATTGAAAGTCATTGCCATTGATGATACTACACAGTCTTACACTTAAGGCAGAGTTCTAAAAATAGCTCTATTGGAAAACAAATGATAACAGAGCTTAATTTCAGCCCTGTTTTGTGCGTTAGGTGTAAGACTGTACAAGTTTTCAGATTCCTTGTTTTTTGATGCTCTTCCCCATCTAGTGCTTTTTCTGGATTGTTGGGGTAATAGTATGGTGAGTTTACAGTGGTTTAGGAAACAACAGCAGTAGCATACCGAAGGAACAAAGGAGGGCAATCCACAAAAATCGAAGTCCAAAGACTTGGCCAAAACGAGAACACAGAAAACAATGGCGCCAGACACAAAACAATGACGTTAGACAGACACATAGCACTGAAATAGAAATCACAACATTCAAAACAAAGGCACTCACATGTACAGTGTGAACTCCAGTGAAACTGAGAGTGACATCAGGTGCTCCAGAAGGGTAAGCATGTCCTGCTCTGTTAACAGCACCTGTCACAAAGTAAGTGAGGCATATTATGTTATTGAAAGATCTGTAAGGTAGCTGATTGAATAATGTCTTTTACTAACCCTGAGACAAAACCATTTAAAAATCATGGTAGGTGTAACTTCTCTAACCCTCAAACAGTACCACGTTAAATTTTGAAAAAAAAGCTCTTGTATTCATCGAGGATTCAAACATGGACAAGGACAAATCGGTACCAAAAACATAACTAACAAAGACAGAACTGAAATATAACAAGACAACACAAAAAACTAAAGCACTCACAGTGTGAACTCCCATAAAATCGAAAGCAACATCAGGTGGTCCTGAAGGGTAAGCATGTCTTGCTCTGTTAACGGCACTTGTCACACTGTGAGTGAGTCGATCCATTAAATGTCAAAGTTGGTAGTCAAATCCGGGAAGACATGACTCTAGCTGAAAATGTCCACTTTCATTTGAGATACTGACACGTCGTATCTTTCAATGATGTTATGGTGACGGCCATAGAATTTCTTGACGGATGATGTTAACATAGGTTGAACAAACCCTGACTAAGCAGCGTTTGGGACAGTGTTTTTGCTCTGTTAAAAAAATCACTGTTCAAACTACACGATCGACAGTAACAAATCAACTGTGAAATGTACATTTCATAGGCTGGAGAGGTACGTATATTGCTGCTTAGAAAGGGAAAGTTCACAATTGGGAAATTTAAATCATCACACTTGTCATATAGATTTCAAACGTACATCTTCGTCAATATATCTCACAATAGTCAATTAATCAAAATGGCTTATGTTGTAAAATTGTTAATAAGTGTTTTGATTGAGCATAACCAATTTACACTTCACTTCAATTTCAGCAAACAATCGCTTTCAAAATGTATGTCTTACAAGTATATCAAAAAAAATTTACAATGTATATATAATCTTGATACATGTAATATACATTGTACTGTTGTATTTTTCAGGGGTACATCAGCAGGAGTTTTTGCATCAATAGGTGGGGTCCTGTTTTTGTACATGACTGACTGGAGGGTTGTAGTTACAAAAATACCATTTTATAGAAGCAAGTTTCAAGATGAAGATAAATGATGGTACAGAATGTTGTTTATGTAAGTATTATATAATAAGTACATTTTAGGAATGTAAAGTATGTCAGGTCAATCACAATTGTGTGTTATACTGCAGTTATTTTTAGCACATGTAAAGGGGTAGATATAAAGAGGAAATTTATAATTCTACTCTTAAACCATGCTTTAAGGTCAAAATGAAAGTCTTCTATATTTACATGTATAGTTTTCATAACGAGAAAGAATTGTATATTGATGAATATCAACTGGAGTTATGTAATTTCAAAATATAATAATCAAGCCGGAGAGTTTATTATATTTTAAATTACATGATGAGAGTTGATATCTAGTGATATGCAATTCTTTCAAGTTGTTAAAACTATTTTTCTTATGATTTTCTTAAATAAATGCAGTGGATTTTTAGTGCGAAATTCTGTTCTTTGTTTGCCTGCTTGTGATGTCACCAGTTTGTTTCGAATAACAACACTGTTTCCAGGTAATGTTAATCAAGGCCAACAAGGTCTCGCACTGGTCCAATAGAAACATCGAAAAGCTGATAGCACATCAGTTCACGCGTGATGTGTAATGACTTTGGGCTCGACCAGTGAAATTCCTGCAAAAGTGATACAACTAGTTCATATCTAATTCCAGCTTTAAAGTCTTGTTTTGTACCACAAATAACTATTGGTGTAAGGAATACACTGTAGAAAATGAGTGTGCATCATAAGAGAAATGATTATACCCTGCTCAAAGGACTTCTGTATATTATTATACCCCTGATCAAAGGACAAATGGACTGTGATTGTTATTCCATCTGTTGGTCCTTCCTCCTGTTGGTCACAACTTTTGTCAAGTTTTTCTCTGCAATTGTAAATAGTACAATCTTGAAATTTTGAAACAAGCTTTGTATAGACATGCCATGCCATGCATGTTGTTGGATTCGCTTTCAGACATGTCTAGGGACTTCTTGCTGTAAGTCAATTTTTGAAACCTGTATCAGTACATATATATTTTTCAGCTCAAATTTTTCTCCACATTGGTAAATAAAGCTTTGTCTGGGTATGCATTTTCAATCTTGTGAAGGTTATTAGAAGTTTATGTTGAGAGTGGGCATATGCCTTGTCTGAATGTATGACATCAACACTCACTCTTTAGTTGTGTTTTTAAAAGTATTGAAAGAAATTTTGGAGGAGTATGGCAAACTCACTCACATAATTAAATCTGAGTACTTTATTCAGAGTTAGTGAGCAAAATACAACAGATCTACTAGCAAAAGTGAGATGTATTATACAGAAAGCTTTTTGTGATAACTGACAAACTACAAACTACTATCCATGTCAACAAATACAAAAGATTTTCCCAAACACTTCCCTTTCTCAAACAACAAATAAAGTATATTGTTGATGCAGTATTTCATGTTTGATGCATAACATATGGTTTGACAATTCAGGTATCAGTTGCAAAATCTTATTCATGCAATAAAAATGTAAAAGTGCAGTTTTTTTCTGTCAGGTAGTGCTGTTTATGGATTTTCATTGTAGGCAACATTCCTTGTAATAATACATTATGGCTCATATGTCTTCACACTTATTTACCTGATACATGATATGAACCTTCATACTATTGTATGTAGTAATATGAGCTTTGTAATAAAATAGATTTATTTTTATTTTCAGGTGTGCTTCAGTATAAATCCCATGAGAGAACTAAGAAACAGTTTATTTTGTGATATCATTGTAATGAAATTGAAAATGATGCATTTTTAATTTATGTTCATAAAGTGTTTAAATTCACCATTATTGTCTTATTTTGCTTTGTTCTAAATCAATACCACTGAGTATTACCATTGATTATATCCATCCATAACAAACTGATTTACTGTGTTTATTGGTTTGAAACCATATAGGCTTATTTGTTTCCATAAAGCTTAAGATACACATTGTATTTAGATAAGTTTTGGCGGAGGGAAATATTAAAGCTAGAAGTTGAATGGTTATCCACCATAGGAATTAATTGATTTACCATATTTAAAGAGGCAAGTGATCTAGTTTATACATGTAGGAAAATTAGAACTGCAACTTCATTGTTGTGCATGTGACAAAACTCACACAAGTCTCTGAAACAATCCAAGGACCATCAGTGACCATTTTTAGTTTGCCTCAACGAAGCTGAGGAGGACTTGGAGTACCCCCGGTGTCCATGTCTTAGTCCACATCTGCATTTAGGTATATATTTTAGTAACTATCAACTAGTAACTAGTAAGGTCATCAATTTTTGCATGCAGGTGCATCTCACAGCTTCCAAGAAAATTAGGTCTCTCTCCCCTATATTTTCCACTTGAATGGCTTGCATTTAAATTTACATCAAAGGTCATATCTCAGTAACTATACATACAGTTTGATCATCTAACTGTGCATATGCATGCATCTCTGACGGTAGGTCAGCATCCAGGCGAAATTGGGTCACTTTGACCTACATTTTAAGCTTGAGTGACTTACATTCAAGTTTATGTCCTTACATCTAACCTTGCACATGCATGCATCTCTGATGGTAGGTCAGCATCCAGGTGAAATTAGGTCACTTTGACCTACATTTTCTGCTTGAGTGACTTACATTCAAGTTTACATCCGAGTTCAGATCTCAGTCACTGTACATGGCAGGATCATCTAACCTTGCACATGAATGCATTTCTGATGGTAGGTCAGCATCCAAGCAAAATTGGGTATTTATGACCTATATTTTCCTCTTGAGTGACTTACATTCAAGTTTACGTCCGAGTTCAGATCTCAGTCACTGTACATTGGGGGATCATCTAACCATGCATGAGTATGCATCTCTAGTGGTAGGTCAGCATCCAGGTAAAATTGGGTTACTGTGACCTACATTTTCCCCTTGAGTGACTTACATTCAAGTTTACATCTGAATTCAGATCTCAGTCACTGTGCATGGCAGGATCATCTAACCTTGCATATGCATAAATTTCTGATGGCATGTCGGTATCCAGGCAAAAGTAGGTCACTTTGACCTTTATATTCCGCTTAACTGACTTAAATTCAAGTTTACATCCAAGTTCAGATTTCAGTCACTGTACATGGTAGGATCATATTTATTACCTTGCACGTGCATGCATCTTTGGTAGTATGTTAGCATCCAGGCAAAATTGGGTTGCTGTGACAATGTGCCATAACGAGGCGATTACTGTTGATTACCTATGTTTAAGTCATTGAGTTTAGTCTGAGTTTGAAATTAGAGGCAGCCAACTATCAAATTAAGACAAATTTTTGACAGTGCAGGGTAATATTTTTCATAAGCTTGTATAAAGATATATATAGTGAATATATTGAGACTTTGAATTTAAGGTAGGCTAGAATTTGGAGTCAATTTCCATTCCTGGTTTAGGTTAGTGATATCTGGTCTTGGATAGAACTTGTCTGTCATTGGTTAGCTCTTTGGCCCTAACTGACCTCAAATTTCATGGTATAGAAAATTTTATGATAAGGTGACCTAAACTGTAAGTGGCATTTTAATGAAATGTTGTATGCCTTGATTGGTGCACAACTGTTATAACTATTAATTAGTAAGTGATGACCTTTCACCTTGACCTTTGTCTTCAAGGTCAGATTATTGCTTAATTTAATGACAAGTTATTTCTTGGCTATAACTAGTATGCTTTTGGTATTTAATAAGTAGATAGATCACTTCAAAGCCAAGTTTACTTGCAGTTGTTAGTGACCCTCGACTTTGGTCTTGGTTTTGGTGATCAGGATATTGCTTTCATGATGACAAAGTAGCTATAAATTTCTGTCTTGACATTGTCTTCTGGTATTTAGCATGTAGATAGATAAGTTCAAGTCAATTTGTCATATACCAAAGTCGGTGACCAATGACCATTGATTGGTCCCCTGCAAAAAAGTTATTCTCAGATCTGCACTACATCTAAGATGGCTGCCATAAGGGAACATAGTTTTAACATTGGTTCCTTTTGGGAATACATTCAAAGATATTCTCTTCTGAAACTGCTGAGTCATTTGAAACCAAACTTGGCCACAAAAAGTCTTTACGTGGTCCCCTGCAAAGTAGTTGTTTTGCAGGTTCACGCTATTTCCAAGATGGCTGCTGTAGGGAACATAGTTTTAACAATGGACCCTATGGGAAAATACATTCAACAATATTTTCCTCAGAACCTCCTAAGCCATAGGAACCATGCCTTTCCACAATAGTCCTTAGATTGTGCCCTGCAAAGTAGTTGTTTTTCAGGTCAATGCTATTTCCAAGATGACCGCAAGTGGGGAATACAGTTTTTGGAGTGGATCCTATGGGAAAACTTTCAAAAAATCTTCTCCTCTGAAAGTACTTGGCCAATTATAAAAACATACTTGGTCACAATGGTCCATAGTTGTTCCTGTTTGATAAATTTGTCCGGCATGTCTGCATCGCATTCAAGATGGCCCCAGTGGGGAACATAGTTTAACCTTGAACCCTATCGGAAAGCATTCAAAGATCTTCTCTGAAAATATTTAGCCAATTGAATCCAAAATTAGACTCAATGGACCCTCTTGAGAGTCTTGTTGTTAATAGATTCTCTGCAATGATAAATGATACAAACTTGAAATTATGTCACAATCTTTGTATTGTCCTTTCATATGTGCAATGCATTTTCAGACATGTGGATATTACATTCTGTTTATTTCTTGAGGATTATATCATATTGTCCATACTTGTGTTGTGTCCCAATCTTGTACTTGTCAGCACTTGTGTTATGTCCACACACACTTTAATTTTCACTTACTGTAAACCGGGAAATTTCCGCGGTTGTTTTATTTTCGCGATTTTCGCGTTTGGAATGGAAGCGCGAAAATAAAACGGCGCGAATATTCTTTGCTATTATTGAAGTCAACGGTGAACAATTTGCTAGCGCGAATTAAAAACTGCGTGAACTAAAATCCTGTCAATTTACCGCGAAATAAATACGGCGCGAAAATTTCCTGGTTTACAGTATTACAGCGGGCACACAAAGATGGCTGTCATCTTTCTGATGTCTAGTTTTGACTTTTATCTTAATTTCATGGTTTAGTTAACATGTTTTATGCACCTTAGAATCGAAGATTTCGTTCTGTTTTGTCTATCTGTTTACCATTGTGTATATCGTTTTGAATGGTAAGTATTAAAATTCAAAAAATACCGAAGTTGCATAAAAAACGGTAAATTTCGTTATGCTATACACGTGTTTCAAGGAGTAACCTCTCATCAGCAGCATTTAAATCAAATAATATGGAAAGCCATAATCCAAAAGTTATCCAGAAAGAAGTACTCATTTCCAATATATCGAAAATGGAAGCCAAATCCAGTACCAAGGACATCTACCGAGGGCCATAATAAAAGTATTTTATTCAGAAAATTCACAAGAATGATGTGGCTTTTATAACTTGCATATGTATCCCTTGTGGCAAAACCTTTCAAAAGATGTAGTAATATTTGACTTCATGACCTTGTTGTGTAACTATTTTATTTAAACGAAAATATTTAACTTTAACATTTGGAATGCATTTTAAACAGTTACCAATTTTGCTTGTGTATACCTTGTGAGATGACCAATGTGGAATTTCAGTTAATAACAAAACTTTGACCTCGTGATCTTGAGATTGATGTATTATCATTACTTCTGAAAACCTTGCTATTTTAATGGATATATCTTCTGAATAGTGAGATATTAGTTTATTATATTTGATATATTTGAAAAAGAAAGGAAATGGGGTAAATGTCAAGGAGACAACGTCCCATATCCAGATTAAAACGACCCAAAACTGTCTATTCCTTGCTGAAAAACCTGAAGTTGGTCAAATAATTAGCTTCATTTTGATGTTGGTTCTTGAGCCGTTGCTTCTCCAGAAAGGTCTTAACATTGCAAAGGCTTTGTGTTGTTTTTCTATAAGCGTGATGTCTTCATCTATTCAGCATTTTCTTCATTTGGTACCAGTTTGAGTGAAGAGAACAACCACCTGCCTTGTATCTTCTGGGTACCTGAATTACATAAATGCCCTTACAAACAGAGATACATTGTTGGGTCTGCCAAATGCACAACAAAACCCCTTTCTAAGCTCCTAACTTCATTACTTACCGCAGCCAAAGATGGCCTAAAGATATACAGTGATAAAGTATACCCAACAAGTGGAGTGAATCGGATGTGGATTCTCAAAAACTTAATAGAATTATTAGAATATCTATCTTCAACTGAACTTAACCACCGCAACAGTGTCAAAACACTCTATACTACTCTTCCACATGATAAGCTTAAGTCAGTACTGCGGGATTTAATACGCCAGTCTTTCTGTCCTAAAAATGGTGACAGAAGATCTTTATATTTAGTGATAGGTAAAGATGGGGCCTATTTTGTTAAACATCACACTGATTCACACAAACAGTAATGCTGCAATTCTTTATTGATAACATATTTGTAGAATTGGGAGGACAAGATTTCCAGCAGACAATAGGGGTACCTATGGGGACTAATTGTGTGCCACTTTTAGCAGATTTGTTTCTTTTTTCGTTTTAATCCAGGTACATACAAGGGCTAGTTCAGAAAAAAGACAATAAGCTAGCCAAGTCCTTTAATTTCACCTTCCGTGGTGTTCTTTCATTAAACAATCCTCAATTTAAGTAAAACCTTCATCTGATACGGTATACCTAAATGAACTCGAAATTATAGAGACCACTGATAGGCCATCATCAGCATCATACCTGGTCCTTTACCTCTACATTGACAACTCTGGGCGTCTGATAACTAAACATTACGACGAGTGTGATAATTTAGACTTTCCAATAGTGAACTTCCTGTTTTTAGCTCAACTGGCTATAGCCAGGGTGAGCTTTTGCCATCACTTTTCGTCCGTCGTCCGTCCGGCGTAAACTTTTCATTCAAAGGTCTTCTCCTCTGAAACTACTGGGTCAATTGAAACAAACTTGGCCACAATAGTCCTTAGATGGTCCCCTGCAAGTTGTTTTTCAGATCCGCGCTATATCGAAGATGGTCGCTAGCGGGGTACATAGCTTTGATATTGGACCATATGGGAAAAAACATTCAAAGATCTTATCTGAAATACTGGGCCAATTGAAACCAAACTCGGCCACAATAGTCCTTAGATGTTCCCCTGCAAAAAGTTGGGTTTTTTAAGGTCAGGACTATATCCAAGATGACCGCCAGTTGGGAACATAGTTTTAACATTGGACCCTATGGGAAAATACATTCAAAGTTCTTCTCTTAAACTGCTGAGTAAATTGGAACCAAACTTGGCCAAAATAGTCTTTTGGTGGTCCCCTGCAAAAAAAATTGTTTTTTTAGGTCCAAGATGGCCACCAGCAGGGAACATAGTTGTTGTATATGACCCTATGGGAAAACACATTCAAAGATCTTTTTCGCTGAAATTGCTGAGCCAATTTGGAACCGAACTTGGCCACAATAATCTTTAGTTGACTCCTGTGCAAAAAGTTGTTTTGCCGGTCCATTCTTTATCCAAGATGGCCGCCAGCGGGGAACATAGTTTTAACATCTGACCCTATAGGAAAACACTTTCAAAGATGTTCTCAAAAACTGCTGAGCCAATTTGAATTAAACTTGGCAGCAATAGTCCCCTGCAAAAAAGTTGTTCTCATGTCCACGCTACATCAAAGATGGCTGTCAGAGGTGAACATAGTTTTAACATTATACCCCATGGGAAAACGCAATTAAAAATTTTTTCCTCTGACCCTCCTTAACCAATTGGAACCAAACCTTTCCACAGTAGTCCTTAGATGGTCCCATACAAAAAGTTGTTTTTCAGGCCCAAGCTATATCCAAGATGACCAGGAAATATAGTTTCTACATTGGACCCTATGGGAAAACATTCAAAGATCTCCAAAACATACTTGGTCACAATTGTCCATAGTTGTCCCCGTTTGAAATATTTGCTTGGCATGGCTGTTTTGCATTCAAGATGGCCCTAATGGGGAACATAGTTTAACCTTGAACCCTATCGGAAAGCATTCAATGATCTCCTTTGAAAATATTTAGCCAATTGGGACCAAAATTAGACTCAATGGTCCGTACATGGTCCCCTTCAAGAAAGGTGACAGTAGGTCTACACCCCATACAAGCTGCCAGTGGGAACATAGTTTAAGTTAAGATACCGGTAATATAAAATCAATGTCTATTTATTTGAAAATGATATGCCCTCAAACATAGGGATTATTTTGACTGTATATGTCAGGCATATCCCAGGTGAGCGATACAGGCTCTTGAGGGCCTCTTGTTGAGCAGTAATATTCCCACATCTCCGGCATATGGCGTGTATATTTCACAACTCAATCGCTCTTTCCGTCCTGTAGTTTGTACAGCGAATTTGTGAACAGAGCGAAATTACTGCCTCAAAAAACTTATACATCAAGGGTATGTTCAGTCACTGTTGCAATTGTCACTACAGAAGTTTTACGGTCGTCACGACGATTTGACAGACCTTTACAATGCCTCTATTTCTCAAATGAGAATAGATATCTTTTGGTAGATCCAGAGTTTTACCGGACTGACTAATACTGACTGACAAAACCGGACTTTTAACTGGCAGTGTGACGGGTACCACGCGTGGAGCAGATCATGCTTATCCCTTCTGGGGCACCTGATATAGGGGTTCACCTTCACACTGCTAATGCGTTAGTTATGTGGTGTTCTTCATTTTTATTTGTTTTGTCTTTGTCATACTGTTTCAATTCGTGTTGGATGTGAATTGTCGTGATTTTGGATTTATGATTTTAGAATTCCCCATTTCCTTGCTGTTTTTTCGGTATTCGTTTGCCGATATATTCCACTAGTTGTAATAATAATGTCTCAATGTATTTGAATTCGTTGATATCATCTATTTCAGTGCTTCTAATTCTTTTTTTTTCTGTTCGACTAATGTTAACTCTCACTGTATTCGTCTCTTTAGGATTGATGTTGAGACGCTTTTCTTTTGCTTTTGTTTCAAGACTGGTTGCCTGGTGTTGTAGGTCTTGATTGGGATGAGATATCACAAACATACCGTCAACAAAACAAAGTCCTCTCAACAAGTTTTCAATGTCCATTATATTCCGTTCCTATCGTTGTTTCGTTTGTCCTTTATCTAATTCATGTTTTTTCCTGTGTAATTCCCTAGCAGATTGTGGCATGTTTCTATAATTTTCAGCCATTTCAGGTATTTCCTGTTATCCAATTCTTACATCTCATATGATTTCTACTAACTCAATTAAAAAAACATATGAAAGAGAAAGTCAACATATGAAAGAGAAAGTCAACACATGAACGCTCTTGTCTAAATCCTGCCTGTTCGTCTCTCAAGTTCTTGTCTTCTTCGGTTTTTCTTCTTTGTATTATAACTGCATAGTTATTTACTTAATATTTAAAGGATTGTGGTGCCTCACCAGTTGTTCCATTGTGATACTTCTTCATTTTTTGTAATTTTACTAGAACCTTTTTCGTCATTTGTTTGGTATTATTTGGTCTCCTGTCCAGATTCTGTTGAGCAGATGATGGAGTGTCTAAACTAAGATGTTTTTCATGGCTTTCATAACATCAGGTGATATGTTATCTACTCCCCTGATTTATCACTCTTTAGTTATTTGATTACTTTTTCAAGTTCTGCTCTTGTCATGTCACCTACATTGATACCGAGTGGATGCCCTACATCCATATCAGATGGATCTATTGAAGGATGTTGATTTTTTTATTATTTGTTGCAGATTACTGCTTGTTACAAGCCCTGTCAAGAGTCCAAGCCTCTCTTGATGTACCATGTTACACTCCATTTAGGTGGTCGATTTAATACATTTTTAAAGTGTTCTTTCCGTCTTTTACTGGTCTCCTGTTTTGGGAATAACTCTGTCGTTTCTGTCCTTCACTGGAACATGCTAATTTGAAGTGTATACACTTTGTTGTCTGGGGATATTCCGGAAAGATTTAATGCCTCCATTTCCACACACGGTTTCTTCTTAATGTGCTTACTGTTCTGTGAATGTTCCTTTATCGTTTTACAGCATTTTTACTTCGTTATCTAATTTCTTATAGATGTTCTGGGCTTAATGTTACTTTTCTTTGGCTTTTTTCTTTTCTCAACCTTATCTGACATCCACTGTTTATATTTGCTTTATATATAGCTAATTGCTTATTTTGTTTGTTCCCATTAGTATTTATATCATGGTTTCGTCAAATATTGGGAGTACATAAACTTCTTATAAGATTCTTTTTGAAAAGACAAAAATACCAAAGCTACATTATTAACAGTAAGTTACGTCTTTCAAGGAGTAATCTCTCATCAGCATTAGAATCAAATAATATGGAAGGCCATAATACAAAAATGTTTAGAAAAGAAGTGCTCGTTACCAAAAATTCCGAAACAGGTAGCCAAATCCAGTACTTAGGGCATCTACCGAGTGCATGATTACATGGAATGAAGCCGTAGTATTTTTAAGGATGAAGAATTTTGATATCAATAGTAATTTTTTTTTATAAAACTTAAGGAAATTTTCATGTCAGACAAGTCTGACTATCCGACTGGTGAATACCCTTGGGAGCAGTGGTATCGGTTCAATGGTTTAAAAAAACAAAAATACCAAAGTTGAATAATCAACAGTAAATTTTGATATGATGTTTCAAGGAATTTTATTTGCTAATATAACAAAAGGGATTGAACACAAGCTTTTCCAACTTAGTGCAGTCCGCTTCCATACATAATTGTAGCCTGTCATCAGCAGCATTAGAATCAAATAATATGGCAAGCCATAATCCAAAGACTATTAAGAAAAGAAGTACCCTTACCAAAAATACCGAAACAGGAAGTCTTCTATATAATGACTTCCTTGAAAGAGCCCAGTTGCTCACAAATAAGCTACTTAAACAAGGTTATGTTACCAAAAACTTGAAGTCATCCCTCCAGAAGGTTTACGGTCGACATCACCATATTGTGGACCGGTATGGGATATCTGCTTCCCAGATGACAACAGATCTTTAAAGCTTAATTGTTGTTTCCTCTACCGGATTTGACATGTTCAACACGGCGGGTGTCTTATAAGAAGCAGGAGATGCTTACTCTACCGGTGCACCTGATCTCACCCATGGTTTTTTATTGGGACCGTGTTGTTCATCTTTGTGTGTGTGTCTTCGTTTTTCTTTTCTGTGCCGTACTTATGATATGTCTCTGTTTCTTTGTTGTTTCCAATGTTGTCATTGTCCTTGGATTATTCGTTGACATAAATGCCCTTATCAAGATACATTGCTGGGTCTGCCAAATGCACACCAATACCCCTTTCTAAGCTCCTGTTCATTACTTACTGCAGCCAAAGATGGCTTAAAGATTTATAGTGATAAAGTAATTAACAAGTGCAGTGAATCAGATTTAGATTCTCAAAAGCTCAATAGAATTATTAGAATATCTTTCTTCATCTGAACTAAAGCTAAAGTCAGTACTCTGGGATTTAATACATCAATCTTTCGTCACTTAAGCTGGTGAAAGAAGATCTTCATATTTAGTGATAAGTAAGGATGGGGCCTATTTTGTTAAACATCACACTGATTTACACAAAAAGCAATGCTGCAATTAGTGATTGATAATATATTTGCAGAATTTGGAGGACAAGTCCCCTAGCAGACAATAGGGATACCTATGGGGACTAATTGTGTGCCACTTTTAGCAGATTTGTTTCTTTATTTGTATGAAGCCAGGTTCATACAAGGGCTAGTTAAGACAAAAAGACAATAAGCTAGCAAAGTCCTTTAATTTCAGCTTCCGTTATATAGATGGTGTTCTTTCATTAAACAATCCTCATTTTAAGGATAACCTTCATCTGATATACCTAAATGAACTCGAAATTAAAGACACCACTGATACACCAACATCAGCATCATATCTGTAGAAAATGACAATAATCAATCAGTAACCTAACAGATCTTTCAAAACATATGCCTCACTGGCCGTGTGACGGGTGCTGTGTGCAGAGCAGGACATGCTTACCCTTCCGGGGCACCTGATGTCACTCTTGTTTATTGAGAGTTCACACTGTTAGTGATTTAGTTTTTTGTGTTGTATATGTAACGTTCGAGTGTTTTGTAGGCATGTGGTGTCTTTGGTCTTCCGTCTTTTGGTGTTCTTGCTTTTGCCTTGTCTCTGGACTTTGATTTGTGTAATCTTGTGCTTTGTTCCTTCGGTATTCTACTGCCGTTGATCTGTACCCATACCTCTACATTGACAACTCTGGACGTCTAAAAACTAAACTTTACGACAAGCGGGATGATTTCGACTTTCTAACAGTGAACTTCCCGTTTTTGAGCAGTAACATTGAGCAGTAACATTCCCACATCTCCGGCATATGGCGAATACACTTCACAATTCATTCGTTATTGCCCTGCCTGCAGTTTGTGCAGAGATTTTGTCAACAATTACTGTCTCAAAAACGTATACATCAAGGGTATGTTCAACAATGTTGCAATTGTCACCACAGACGCTTTGACAGACCGTTACAATGTTTCTATTTCACAAATGAGAATAGATATCTTTTGGTAGATTCAGAGTTTTACCGGACTGACTAATACCGACTATGACAAAACCGGACTTTTCACTGGCAGTGTGACGGGTCCCACGCGTGGAGCAGATCATGCTTACCCTTTCGGAGCACCTGATGCAGGGGTTCACACTGCTAGTGCTTTTGTTGTGTGGTGTTCTTGTTCATTTTTTGTTTATTTGTTTTGTCTTTGTCATACTGTCTCAATTCGTGTTCGATATGAATTGCCGTTATTTTGGATTAATGATTTTAGAATTCCCCATTTCCTCGCTGTTGCTTCGGTATTCGTTTGCCGATATATTCTACTAGTTGTGTTAAAGATGCTCCCAATGTATGTGAATTCGTAGATATCATCTGTTTCAGTGTTTCTAATTCTTTTTTTTTCTGTTCGGTTTATGTTGACTCTCATTGTATTCGTCTCTTTAGGATTGATCTAGAGACCTGTTTCTTTTGCAAGACTAGTGGCCTGGTGTTGTAGGTCTTGGTGGCCTTGAGATATCACAAACATTCCGTCAACAAAACATAGGTCCTCTAAACAAGTTTTCAATGTCCATTATATTCCGTTCCTATCGTTGTTTACGTTTGTCCTTCTTATTCTTGTTTTTTCTGTGTAATTCCATAGCAGATTGTGGCATGTAATTACAATTTTCAGCCATTGTAGGTGTTTCCTGTTATCCATTTTTTTACATCTCATATGATTTCTTACTAACTCAATAAAAGCCATGAGGAAGAGAAAGTCATCACACCAACGCTCTTGTCAAAATCCTGCTTGTTCGTCTTGTCTTCTTCTGTTTTCTTCTTTGTACTATAATTGCATAGTAATTTACTTTGTATTTAAGGGGGTGTGGTGCCTCTCCAGTTGTTGCATTATGATACTTCTTCTTTTTTGGAAGTTTCAATGGAACCTTTTTCGTCATGCATTTGGTATTTGGTCTCCTATGCAGATTCTGTTGAGCAGAAGAAGGGATGCCTCAACTAAGACATTTTTCATGGCTTTCATAACATCAGATGATATGTTGTCTACTCCCCTGATTTATCACTCTTTAGTTATTTGACTACTTTTTCGAGTTCTGCTCTTTCCATGTCACCAACATTGATATTGAGTGGATGTCCTACATCTATATCAAATAGATCTGTTGAAGGTGGTTCAATTTTTATTAGCAAGAAGATAATATATTTTGTTGCAGATTATTGCTTGTTACAAGTCCTATCAAGAGTCCAAGCCTCTCTTGATGTACCCTGTTATACTCCATTTAGGTAGTCGATTTAATACATCTTTAAAGTGTTCTTTCCGTCTTTTTAGCTGGTCTCCTGTTTTTGGAATAACTCTGCCTTTTCTATCCTTCCCTGGAACATTTCAATCTGAAGGATTGTACCACTTTGTTGTCTTGGGATGTTCTGCAAAGATTTGATGTCTCCATTTCCACACACGGTTTCTTCATAATGTGCTAACTCTTCTGTGAATGCTCCTTTATCGTTTAACAGCTTTTGTTTATTTCGCGCGCCGACGCACGTTAACTAATTTGCTATAGGTGTTCTGTGCTTGTTCCTCTTCTTTGACTTTTCTTCTTTTTTCAACCTTTCACCCCGTTTCATCAGACATTCATTGTTTATATTTGTTTAGTACATAGCTAATATTCTGTTTCCATGTTTGTAAGATAAATTATTATGTTTGTTCCCATTTTATTTTTAGTATTTATGACATGGTTCTCGTCAAATATTGGGAGGACATTAACTTTTTATAAGGTTCTATTAGAAAGTCACTTTGTAAGTTTTTGTCTTTCAGTTTTCCAACATTTTTCCTTGTCTCAGGATTTTTCCCTGACTTCACTCTAAAATGGTTGCTAACAGTTTGTGCAGGTCGGATGCTGCGTCAGCTCCTCGAGTCCTTGTTTCTTTCTTACGTCCTGTAGTGATGTTCTCAAACGATGTGATATGGCTTTATGATCTATTTGTCCGTATTTCCGGCTGATACTACCCAACTTCTCTTGCGACAGGTCTTGTTTGAGAAAAGTTTTCCTCCAATAACAAGAAAATTTACACAAATAACAGCAAATAAAACTCCCATTCTCGTTTCTGCTTCCAATGCCATGTGCTTCTATCACCCTTCCTTAGTATCCCATGTTGATAAGAAGATCTCGTTTGGTACTTTTTTGGCTTTTATTTGAAGACAGTTGTGCAAATTTCCTTTTATATCATATTCTGTTTCATTTATCGGTGCATATACTTGTACGATAATAGTTTTCTGAAACTTTTAATCAAATCTGGCTTCAATCATCCTTTATGACACCGGATTCTATTCTTTAAATAACGAAATACCGAAGTTACTGTTAATTTATTTTCTGCATATTTGCATTTCGACACCTTATTCTCATCAGTGCAGATCAAATCAAACCATTTGGAAGTTCTTTAACCGAAAAACGTGAACAAGCTGATAGAGAACAAATAACCAAAAGGGTCCAAATCCAGCTAAGGACAGAGCTATGCATGAGCGAGATATTCCTTAGTTTTGAACAAGATTTTGTATAATTCAGATTTTGCAAATTTCAATAACATCGGTTTTCGGGTCAGCATCGAAGTACCGACTACTGGGTTGGTGAATACCCTCGGGGACTAACAGTCCACCAGCAGAGGCATTGGCCCAGTTTTAATAAATAACAAAATACCGAAGTAACTGTTAATTTATTTTCTGCATATAAGTGATTTCGAAGTAAAAATTCAACTATCTTCTCATATGGATCATCTTTGTTAGGATTTCCAAGATATACATAACCTGTGATGATAAATACTTCCCATTCCAAAATCTGTTAGTTAACAATGAAAGGGTGGAATACACATGGGACAATGTCTCTATAAATTCTTGCTAAAAAAGGGCAATGGAATAACGCTTTTATTGTTGTCTTCATCTTGAAGTCACCACGAGGCCATCACTTGCAATGGGCTTTGCTCATACGTCGGCAAGTTCAAGGCAACCCGTAGGACCGGTTAGAGCGGAATTCATTGTTACATGTACAACAATGCTACATCCATATTGTTGTACTCGTGCATGCAGGATCGTCAACAAACATGGAATTTATGGCAATAAACGGCTTACCATTACAAATTCTCGGAGAATCCGAATGTATCCAGCCAGCTAATCAGAAATATCAAAAGAAAAGACTGGAAGACAGGTGACCTGAACCCTAAATCCTCACTTTTTTCCTGATTGCATCCAGACTAGCATGTACCAAAGGTACAGATGAAAACGATTTCGTTTTTTACAATTTTTGTTTAAAATCTAGCTTGCATAGAGAATATTGTACAGTATTTTTCACTATTTATTTGTTTGGAAGCGTTTTTATTTTATTTGCGCAATTTTCAGTGTTAAAATTGTGCTGAAATTTGAGAACTGAAAATAGAACCTCGGATAGGTAAGTCATAGAATTTAACTACAAACATGACACCCCTTTCATTTCTATTACAGGATCTGATGTTTGTGGGACAATTCAGTTCCCAACCCAGTAGTGAGTATTGACGCTGCCCCAGCTTTCACTAGCTATAATGGTTCTTCCCCCTGGAACTTTTGTTACAGGCCCCAGCCTAGCAGTTCCCATTCAGGACTTCGGTTCTAACAGGAACACTACCCGGGCCATTCCTACAGTGTCTGTTGTACCTCCAAGCCTTTGACCTCTTCGGGTTCCTTCAATCCAGTTCCTGGTTCGGCCAAGGGTATTAATAGTCCTAATTCTTGTGCTCCAGTGGTGAGTTTCAGTTCTCAGTTTTGGACCAGACCTCCTATGCCTTTCTTCCCACCAGGCTTTGGAAACCCTTTATGTTTGGTTTTCCTTGGCAGTTTCCTAGTGGTCCTACCCATCAGCTGCAGCTGGAAGTCCTAATTAGGTAGCTGGTCCTGTTGGTCAGGCAGATTCTGTACCCTCAGTTAGAGATTAAATCTCTAACGTTACATATTCCATCAAGGCAGAGTTGAGCGAGAGACAGTTTAGCTCGCTAAACTCTTGCCTCTCTCTTTTAGAGGGTTCACTGACCAAGAATAACACTAGTTCTTCGATTTTTACTAACCCTATGGTTAGGTCAGCCTTTAGTGCTATTCCTGACAGTACAGCTCCTTTTCCATCTGTTGGACTTATAAACATTTCGTCAGGTCTGCTTCTTCGGAATATGTTGGTGCTGTACCTGTGTTTTCTTCCTCTCATGCCAGCCTGGAAGAGGATAACTCAGATGATGATAATTTTCTCTTAATCTTGGCAGTCAAGAACATCAGTTCATTGACGATGACCTACTTGAGCAAGCAGGTACCACTCAAAGAAAGTCTGTCTCCTTTGTTCCTATTGTGCAGAGGAGGACAATGATAATCAAAACTGATCCTAGCTGTTTCTAAAGACCATCTTAGATCTAGGGTTTTTCACTTCATGAGGGGTGTGACAAAAGTGTCTTTTGCCTCACCACCTAAGTCTAAGAGAGGTTCCTCTTCTTTTGAGACTTCATGTGGCATCGTACAAAAAAAGTCTCCTTACTCGGCTTTCCCTGAGTCTTTAGCTTTGGTCATTAATAGTGCTCTTGGTGATGGCACTTCAGATAAGCTTAAGATACGTTTTGGTACTTCTTCCTTCCCAGGTGTTTTTTTTTTT
>MJUU01011859.1:25822-40441 GCA_002080025.1 Modiolus philippinarum | reverse complement strand
CCCCCCCCCCCCCCCCCCACCCCCCTTCAGAATCAAATGGTCGTCCCCTTAGGGGATTCCATAATGTAAAATTGTCGTAAAATTGGATTATCTCCCCTAGATTCAAACATTACTTGCTATGTCTACAACTGTCACCTAAAACACAAATAGGAATGTTCATTGGTGTTTTACCTTGGTATCAACAATAACAGCAATGCTCTTCAGTCAGAATTCATGCATTGAACTGAAACTTATTTTTCTGGTCAAAGCTACCACATTTTGTCATTAAATTGGGTTGTGCATAATTTAATAACTTTTCACATAAAGACAACAATATGAAGCATGATTAAAGTTTGACATCCAAACATCAAAATTATCTCATCCATCGTGTTTTGAACCAAAACCTCTCACCTCAATACAGCTTCAAAAATAATGTTCATGTAAAAAGTAAGGTGATGCTTAAATTTTGGCGGACTGTATAATTCAATTGGTTCAATTTCTATCACATGGTATACTGTATTTCAACATACAGCTCAAACAATACTCTGAGCGGGCTGTATCGCTTGAGTGGGCTGTAGATCCAATACAGCCCGCCCGGTGGTGACGTCAGCAGAACAAAAAACATATAATTAGCTTAAAGATCATAATTATTTTTTTTCAGCCTGTCACCTTAGAAAGATAAATTAAGCTCACATTGTTTTAAATATTAATCAGTTTCAGAGAAACTCAGTAACTAGTAACCTCATATTTCATTTCTGTTTTGCAATTTCACTTTTACTTTTATTTAATTATATTTGCATAAATTGCCGAAAATCAAAAAAAAGGAAAACATCAACCTAAAGCGTTTGACTGGTAAATTTGTTCAATGAAATAAAAGTAATAGAAACTTGTGTATCGGGCTACATCAGATTTACAGACTGCCAAAGGACCTTGATACGGACCTGTACCTTGTAACAGGGTACACGGTCCGTATCGCGGTCCTTAGGAAGTCTGTAAATACGGATTCAGCTACTATTACATAATTATTATTGATCGGACGCATAATTGAAAAAATCAACCGTGTTTGCTCAAATTTCGATGACAATGGCTGAAAACGATTTCAATGCAAGTTTAGACTGTATCAAATTTTTAAAAATGTGGGGTTTTCATTTTTGTGGTAAAAATGTGTTTTTTGAAAACTCAGAAAATGAGTTTGGAAAATTTTAAAATTTTTGTGAAAATTTCAGGGCAGTACAATGAGAAATAACCGAGTAATGACCAAGTGAAATTTTAATACAACTTAATTACATACAGGTGTAACGTTTCTTTTATCCAAGTGTATATAATATATAAGTGAAGTTTATTGACAGTCAAAAGCGAACCAAATTCAACCTTCCGTTTTATACTTTAACATTATATAAGAAATGTCTTACTGTGCGTTAAAAACTCTTCAATATGTTGCTTCTGTTCAAAACTATGCATTTGAATTTGTCACATTGAATTTAAACTGATTTTGGAACCATGCCAGGATTACAGACGCTGGGATGATAGCATTAAAATGAATTTAAGTACATAACATATAAACATTTTGGTATTTACACACCAATGAAAATATCCATCTTGATAAAATATTAATTAGCGCAGCAAAGTTTGTTTGAAAGCAGAGCATGAAATTTACAATATAAAAGTTTCCCTCAGAGAATAGATGGAACGCATATCATTTGTTCACAATTGAAACGATCTGCATATACATGTATAAAAATATTATTCTTTTTTAGCAGAAATATACGTGGCATAACAATGACTGTAAATTAAACTGTTTGAAGGGTTTGTTGATTTAAAACAAAACAACTGAAGACATTTATTGATTTGTAAACATTATATCTCTGTTTACTTTACTGACTAGTCATAGTACTTGGAACAGATATGTACTGCCTTATATGTAATGTAATAAAGGGGACAACAGGAAACATCTACAATAACCGAAAAACATTCTGTGAAGTTTCAAAGATCTGAGTTGAAAACTGTAGGAGGAGTTGGTAATCTTTTTCCCCGCCCACCACCCGCCCAACATTCATGCCCAGGCTGATAGGGCCTTATCAGCCCAGGTGTAATGAACAGATTAAACCACTTGCATGACCTCTCCATATTAGTCCGGCTTTCATTCCTCAACCCCTGAGAGTGGGACTAATATACAAGTCCCAACTCGATCTGGACTAACGTCTCGATATAACAAATACAAATACTTTATTAACCAAATAAGGGCCTAGGAGGGCATGATACTGTAATATATTCTACTGAAGTGAAATATCCAGGTAAATCCTGCAATTTGATTGGTTACCTTGACAGGGGATACGAGACCGTATCCCAATGGTAGCAAAATCACAATTTTAAAATGCTTTTGATGGAAAAACTACAGCACTTCTAGCAGAATAAATTTAGTTATTCGGGCTTCACAGGGGATACGGGTTCATATTCCTTGTCTGTTCCGTATCCTTTTTGTCTAACGGCTCGGGGGATATAAAACACAGACAGGGAATATAAACCCGTATCCCCTGTGAACTTGGATTCCCGAATAACATATAATATTATCATTCATACAGATAACTATACATAAAACAAAATTTAACACACATAAACATATATCACCCGAAAAGTAATTCAGATATTGAAATAAGGTACAAGAGGCTTCCACAGTTAGGGACCGACCATTTAACTTGAAGGGGGGTTATGGTTTTTTTTCTGGAAAAAAATTTTTTTTCACTTGTATCGACAAAATATTTTTTTCAAAATTAGCATTATTTTTTGGGGCAGAAAGCCTCCTTCAGAATATTTTTTTTTCATCATTTTGGCAGCCGAAATATTTTTTTCACATGAAATCAGCTCCAAAATATTTTTTTGGAAAAACCATAGCCCCTCCCCTTTTCAAGTTAAATGGTCGGTCCCTTACTGTGGGGATTGTCAAACATTTACTGATACTGAGAGGTGATACAGGTTATATGGAGAATATGTATTGGTCTTTAATTACATCATATCATAGGTACATGTGTACCTGTGGACAGGACCCCCTTTTGTCTTAAGTGACATTTTTTATTTTCATACTCAATCATTCAATTTTTTATTTATTTTTCGAAAAGGCAAAAAAGATTTGCATTGACTTAAACCTTAATAAGCTCTCAAAGGTAATACTTCGGTTCCTGATGTTGTTATTATTCACTGATCATACATGCAAGACCCGAGAACGAGGTAAAGAATAGCAAAATTGCCCCCTATAAAACAAAAACAAAACAAAACAAAAAAGAAAAAAACCACACACACACAACCGGGAAAAAGTTAACTTTTAAAGGTTCTGCAATATCTCGTGGACTTTGATGTATATGTCTCTGTGTCTATTAATTAAAAGTAATTGACTTCGCGGGATGTGTATTGCTGAGGGGAGATCAGTAATCATTCTCATCATGTAAACATCAATAATTTAATGAAACATATAGCAGTTTTACCTGAAAAGGGCAGAAATCAATACACTTCTAACAGGTGATAAATATAATCACACTTTTATGGGAAATGCAATTAATTTCTCCGATCAGTCTGACAGATATTTTTTCCTGTAGAGGTATAACGAGTGTGTCTTTATATGGATTAAGTTGGCACAAAATGATTCGATAGTTTTTTTCTTCAGTGAAGCAAAAATGTTGAGACCCTTTCCGAAAAGTTGAGCAAACATTCCTTGTACGGGACTTTCGAGATAGGAACTCTCTTGTAATTGAAGCGGAAACGATCGCCTCGGATACCAGTAAGAAAGAAAACTGGTAAACCTATTGAAATAAATTTATTATACCTCAGTATATGAACATTACTACTAAAATTTCTAAAATAAAATTACTATTTTTCACCTTTTCCAATTTTGTTACTATTTACCGGTCAGTAGTTTCTCAGACTATTGACTGGCAGTATGAAAAATTTTCCCGAACTTTTTTTTGTTTTGCTTTCCTATTGGATAAAAAGTCTTGATGATGATTCAGAATGCTTTGACATCATTGTTTCCATGTGACAACTGTAAACTAGCTATTCAAATAACAGTGAACACTATTCACTTTAAAGCAGAATAAATTTTGTTGATGAGATAAGATCTAATTGTTTATGTTGTTTATGGAGAACTTGGAAGATATCCACTAGAAATTTCTATAAAACTGAGAATTTTAAATTACTGGACAAAATTATTGACTGGGAAACAAGAAAAACTTCCAGCAATTCTGTATAGATTTGCTCTAAATAAGTATGATATAAATACTACATGGTTAAATAATGTGAAAAAAATTCTTGACAATAGCGGATTATCACATGTCTGGCCCAGTTAGTATTTTATAAGCAGTACGTGGCTGTTTCAGACAGTGAAATTAAATTTAATTGATCAACATAAGCAAAATTGGTTTTCCATTCTTGAAGAATCTCCTAAAGCTTTGAACTATAGATTATTTAAAAATATTTTAGAATTTGAAAATTATTTCAAAATTCTAGATGATAAAAATGTGTTCTTGCTTTGTAAATTTCGTACTACAAATCATAGACTTCCCATCGAGACTGGGCGATGGCGAAATATTCCGCGAGAAAACAGAAAATGCACACTATGTGATTTAAACGAAATAGGCGACGAATTTCATTATATTTTGACGTGTCCAGCACTAATTGAAGATAGGAAAAAATGCCTAAAACCGTATTTTTATAACCGGCCAAATATCGTAAAATTTCATGATTTGATTAATAGTAAAAACACTTATATCTTAAACAATCTTTGCAAGCTCATTAAAATAGTGAATAAACGAGTATCACCCTAGGGTAACTATGTTTTTTGTCTATCATATCATATTTATATTCTCATGTGTCCTTTGTATTTATTTAATTATTTAATTATTCATTTATTTATTTATTTATTCAATGTCAGTATTATTACTTTGTTACACTTCTCTGTACCATTGTATTATGGTTTATTGAGAATAAAGATATATGTTATAAGATTGCAAAATTTAGAGAAAAAAAATACTAGAAATGAAAGAAATACTATTCAAAGATGATTTAAAAATCGTGATTTTTTTTTGTATAATAAATACTTTTAGATTGTTCATTTGCAATTCCCTTTGAATAAAAGTTATGTTAATAATTCAGAATGCTCTGAAATCATTGTTTCCAAGTGAAAACTTTAAACTCTAGTTATGCAAATTACAGTGAACACTATTCACTTTGTGTAATTGTGTATGTTTAATAAGAATACAAAATTTAGAAAACAAATACTAGAAATGAGAAATATGATTTAAAAGTAGTAAATCTTGTGTATTCGGTATAATAAAACACTTATAGACTGTTTATTCTGGAATAGCAAGTTTCTTGTCCCCTTGACCCCTAACTATTGACCTCGACTACGCCTCGGTCAATAGTCAGGGTCTCGGGGACAACAAACTTGCTATTCCCTCATAACCAGTCAGTAAGTATAAAATATACCACATAAAAAACAAATTATTTATGAAATTGAAGTGCATTTATAATTTTCCTATATGACAATTCTTGAACTAAATTTTAATTGACCAAAAAAATAATTACCTGAAGCGCTATTAATACCCTCAGCTCAATAGTGTTCAATAATTAGTGATTCATTCTCAATATATAGCTCTTTTACGTAAGAAAATAGAATTGTTTTCGGGGTCAACGCGATTCAAAAGTCCCGTATTGAGTGCAACGCTGAAATAAAAATCTATATAGAGGGAATTTGTAGAAGTTACTATGAATTTAGTAACTGCATATAGCCACTCCGACAACTTAAATCAGTGCAGATCGAATCAAAACATTTAACTCGTTATGATTTACATTTTATAGGACTTATGTTGAAGATTAAATCCGCTTGTACTGTAATAAAGTAATAAAACTCAAATAATTTTACTTTTTATTATTGTAGTTGTTTACTTAAAGTGTTGGTCTTGATGAAAATTTATTTCTGAGCTAAACCCAAGTGACGTTTTGTTATAGAACAAAACCCAAAATGGATTGAAATATAGTGTTTAATACAATATAAAGTCAGTATTGAAATAATTGATTTTTCAAATAAAAATAAATGATATAAATTAAAATGCAAAATAAATAAAACACTTTCATTGCATCAAACTGTGGAAAGTCCCGACTTTTCTGCTGCGAAGCAATATAACTTATACAATGGGACATGCGATATATAAATGAGCAGCGCGCTTTTTCCGCCCGGAAGACTAAACCGTATCATCTTCCTACCATATGAAATGACTGAAAACTATGGAAAAGTAGCAAATTCAATTTTTATGGATTCTAAACTGCAAGTACCTTTGATTTCTGCCTCATTTTCATTGAATTTTCATTGTTGATTGGAGTTTTGTAAATGATACGAAATATTATATTATGACGTATTAAAAGTAAGTTAAAGATATTATATCAAACTTATCTAAAAATATTTCCTAAGATTAACCTATATAAGACTAGCTTTCATTTAAATTAAACAACTAAACATCCATTCAAGTTTTAGTTTACATAAGACAAAGGGATTGTTTTGTCTGACATAACCAGTTGTAAACCTATTATTTTATTGAAGGGTTTCATAATATTCGAATGAGTTTTCTTTGTTTTGTAAACAAAAAGCTAACTGCAGTGCTGCATAATAGTTTTCAAATATTTTTATTCGAAAATTATCATACAATATGAACGACACAAAAGAATGCATCGAAATAATTGTTAGACAGCAACGCTTCATTTTAAATGGAATTTACATTCACTCTTAATGGTATTAAATTACTAATTTATAGCTTCCACAAAACTTGAGTCATACCATTATTTTACGGTATATTTATATGTTAATTCCAACTGCAATTAATTTTGATAAGCTGTTTTGCCATTTCGGAAATTAATTCCTTATCAGTTCCTTATCAGCAGCACTAGAACCCAAACATAGAAAATCCGCGATTTCAAAAAATGCTAATAATGCATAAAACAAAACTAGTTATATAAAATATATAGCCATGGACAAAACTACGATGGAGGGAGTTAAACCTTACAATTTAGAATTCATATAAATTTGGATAATAGTCATAAAGAAAGTGTACACATGAGATATAATCTCATGTACAAGTGCACCATATCTAATAAAAAAAATAAAAAAAATAAAGAGTATACAAGTTTAGTTATTATTTTGTTTTCACTATGTTCTTTAACTCTCTGCGTTTGGGTCCATGTTGTCATCTTTTGTTTTTCTGGTCTGTTGTGTTAGTATTGGAATAAGTTAGCGATATATGTGTTTGTGCAAGGACTTATAATGAGAAGGGAATTTCATCTCGTGACAAATTAGAAATATATCGCGAGGTGTGAGATTTTGTCAATTTTGGGACACAATCTTTTAAGCATTAAAAGGGCATTATAAACATAATAAGCCTCTTTTTTGTCTGTTACAGATACCCAGTAAATGATGGTCAGTATTGTAGCCTGTTTTTATTTGATGTTGCCTGTTTTATATCTGTTACAGCATAGCCAGTAAATGATGGTCAGTAATGTAGCCTATTTTGGATTGTTACAGCATAGCCAGTAAATGGTGGTCATTAATGTAGCCTCTTTTGGTCTGTAACAGCATAGACAGTAAATGATGGTCAGTAATGTAGCCTCTTTTTTGTCTGTTACAGCATAGCAAGAAAATGATGGTCAGTAATGTAGCCTCCTTTGGTCTATTTCAGCATAGCCAGTAAATGATGGTCAGTAATGTAGCCTCTTTTGGTCTGTTACAGCATAGCAAGTAAATGATGGTCAGTAATGTAGCCTCTTTTGGTCTGTTTCAGCATAGCCAGTAAATGATGGTCAGTAATGTAGCCTCTTTTGGTCTTTTACAGCATAGCCAGTCGATGATGGTCAGTAATGCAGCCTCTTTTTTGTCTGTTACAGCATAGCCAGTAAATGATGGTCAGTAATGCAGCCTCATTTTTGTCTGTTACAGATAGCCAATAAATGATGGTCAGTAATGTAGCCTTCCTTCTCTTTACTGTACTGGTGTCAATAACTGGATCTGCAGGTAACAAATCTATATTCTTTGAAATTTGATGATGATACAACTAAGTTAGAAAACAATCTAATTGAAATTATATCTACAATTTGTTCCTATGCATTGAGTGTACAGAACAAATGGTAAGTCTCTTATTTTAATTAGATTGGTTAGAAAATTGACAAATGTGCAGCAATGTGCCTTTGTTCATATCACTTAATCATGCTTTTAATGAAGTGGTAATTGCACTTCTTAAGGGATTGATTGTATGTGAAAAAATTAAGTACATGCATATACATGTTTTTGATAAATACTAAGAATCTCTTGAAAATCATATCAGTACATTATACAAGTTTGCATGAATACTAGATATGTGGATTATACAAAACTATTCATGCACTTTCATGAACTTCACCTCAAATTTTTAGCTTTTGTCCATTACGTCATTAAAAGTCGCATAAATTGTTGGCCTGAATCATCACCAAAGTATGGCTTCTCAAAATTGTTTTGATTATGCGACAGGTCAAACGACATGACCGCCGTTGCAAAAAATGAAACATAGGAGTAAATTGCAGTTTTCGGCCAATGACTCGAAAACCGTTAAAGATATCAAAAATCTGACTGGACTTAAAATGATCAACATGATGAGATCTACCTACCGTGCGATTTTGAAGAAAATCTGAAACCCATCTCGGGAGTTATAGCCCTTTTCGGTAAAATTTTCAAAATTTGTGCATTTGTTATTTTTTATTTCAAAAAGTGTAACAGAAAGAGGACAAATGTAAATTGCAAAAATGTTCAGCATATCAAGATCTACCCGCCCTGAAATTTCGAAGGAAATCCAAAAACCCTTGTAGGAGTTATTGCCCTTTCTTCACAGAATTTTCAACATTTTCATATTTTTTGACTTTTATTTCCAAAATTATAGAAGATGAAGGTTAAGTGTAAATTGATAAAATGTTTGCCATGCTATGGTGACTTCAAAACTGGTGTTGAAAATTGTTCGTTGACCACCATTTTCAAAATGGCCACTAAAAATGGCGGAAAATTAAAAATTGTCCTATTTCAATAAAATTTGGTTTCCAAATAGATGATCTTGCGACTTCAAAATGTTCGTTGGCCGCCATTTTCAAAATGGCCACCAAAAAATGCGGGAAAATTCAACATTGTCCGATTTCAATGAAATTTGGTATCCAAGTGGATATTCAGATGTCGCCACTTCAAAACCGGTGTTGAAAATTGTTTGTTGGCTGCCATTTTCAAATGGCTGCCAAAAAAAAAAAAACCGGGAAAATTCAACATTGCCCTATTTCAATGAAATTTGGTTTCCAAATAGGTATTGATGTCTCAACTTCAAAACTGATGTTGAAAATTGTTCGCTGACGACTATTGTCAAAATGGCTGCAAAAAGGCCGGAAAATTCAACATTGTCTGGTTTCAATGAAATTTGGTATTGATGTCGCAACTTCAAAACTGATGTTGAAAATTGTTCGCTGACGGCCATTTTCAAAATGGCCACCAAAAAGGCGGAAAATTCAACATTGTCCGATTTCAATGAAATTTGCTTTCCAAATAGATATTGATGTTGCGACTTCAAAGCTGATTGTTGACGGCCACTTACAAAATGATGTGTCGACTTAAAAATGGGTGTCCAAAGTAGTTCTTAACAAAAATTTTCTTGTCAAAAAAGCCCAACAAAGAAATATAGTAAAACATGATCAGACTTAGAATACAGTTCAAGATATTGGTGGTGTTCGAGCTACCAAAGTTTGAGAGACTGAAGATCAACTGTATAACTTACAATGTTAGCTAGATTGTGGCAATTGAAAGCCAGGTGAGCGATACAGGGTCCTTGGAGCCTCTGGTTATGGAGTTACATTTGCCTTTACACACTTATGACAAAGCCTTATTTTGAGAAAATACTAATTTTTGCTGGCATTAGGGAGAGCAATGTCACATTAAGGCGTTTTTATAAAGGTCCATCAGTCTAGCATCATTTCTAAATTCTGTTAATGCTGTCGTTGGTTTTATACAATCTTCATAAGTATTTGTACTTTTCAGTTGGTCAAAGTTGCAATCCTAGTTGTTTGGCTACACAGTTTTGTGGTAACACTTCGACATTTGAACCAGTGTGTGTAGGTACGTATAATTTGTGTACACTATGACATATTACACTATTGTAAATTCTTCACGAAACAGATTTGGATTTAAATCCTTTTAGAAATATTAATTCAATTGTAAACTCAAATATTGTTTAGCAGATCAATGATCAGACAGACCTAATAACAGTCTTTTAGTGCATAGTGATATGGATCAGAAACAATACACTAACTTGTTATCATATCTTAGTTTTAGCCTTCAAACCTAAAGGACTTTGTGTATAGTAATAGATTATTTAGGTGCTGAAGTTTTAGATGTAATCTTTGCTCTGTTTCTTTTTTGTAGACTGTAATGTAGCGTGTTATAATTGTACCAGATCCAACCAGATTGAGGATTGTATTGCTTGTGCATCAAACTATTATATGTTTAATAAGTTATGTAGAGGTAAGTATGCCGTTCAACGGAAAACAACAAAACATTCCAATAATAAGAGGTATCAAACCTCAAGATGTCGAAATTTCAATTAATCCTACTTGCATATCCAAAGCAAATGTAGGGTATATAATACCATGTTCACATTAGAACTTGACTCGATCGCTACAAATCAAGATCGATTGTTTTAAAAACCCCGAATCGACTGCTATCAAGCAGGTTTTATGGTCCTAATAAGAACCAATTGCGGTGGATTGCAAGTTTTTATTTCAAAATACTTGAATGGATGCTATCGATACCAACTGTTCACACCGAAGTCCTAAGAATCTCTATTTGAATCGATCTTTTTTAGACCACCAATTTAAATTGAACTAAAAAAGATCGATCTCTATAGTATATCGTTTCAGATTTCATTAGTGTCAACCGAGTCTCATCATCATGATCATGTGTCCTCCAGAATTTACGACTAAATCGATTTCCGCCAAAAACAAGATCGTCATAATGTACCGGAAGTTTTATCTATCTTCCGGTAAACGCAGGGCTCGCTCTGGAACATTATCGCACTGTTGTGCAGGGTGTATGTACAGGTGGAGATTGTTCACGACTTTTATATACTAGTACAAGTGATGTGTGAATGTAGCATGACAACGGTGTGTATTTAAAAACGATAAAAATCTGTGCGATGTCTAATACTTCATGGTAAGCCCGGACTTGAATGCGTCCAGGGTCTTTGCAGTGGTCAGATGTTCGGGCAACTGGTTCTATAGTCTGAAATTGGTTGGAAAGGATGAGTGTTTGTAGATGTCTGTTCTGCAGAATGGAATGATGTACCGTATAGCGTTCCCTCTTGTGCTTATGGTTGTTGGGTGCAAAAATAGGGTAGTTTGGATGTCCACAAGGCTATATACAATACAGTGCATCATGACTAGTTTGGCAGTTGCTCTGCGATCTCAGAAAGTCTGCCAGTCCAGGTTCCTGATCAATTGGCAGGAGCTACTAGCGGTTCTGTAGTCCCCCTTTTTCGAATATTGCAGCTTTTCTTTGCACTGATTCGATTTTGTTGATGTTGCTGGCTGTGAATGGATCAAACGCTAAAGATGCATACTCGATGATTGGCCGTATCAAGGTTTTATAGCACTGTGCTTTGAGTTGGCTAGGTACCCAGACAATCAATGACCAATTTTTTGTCGTGGTGTCAACATGATTATTCCAAGAGAGGTTACTTAATATCGTCACACCTAGATATTTACCTTTCTTTACGAGGTCTAATTGATGTCAGTGTATGGTGTAAATGAATGAGGACTTGACGTTTCTTCTTTATCCTAAGTACCTCGCGTTTTGATGGCTGAAAGACATCTGCCAATCCTGCTCCCATTTTTCTAGCTTCAGATGGACTTCCTGTATTATTGCAGCGTCCCGAGGTATTTTAATCTTTCTGTATAGAAAGCTATCGTCTGCAAGAGTCTACTTGTTGATTGGATACATTCTGGCTGGTCGTCGATGTATACTAAGAACAAAAAGGGTTCCAGCACAGACCCCCGTGGTACTCCTGAATCGCATCTATTTGTTCTCCTTCATCAATGCCAGATGCCAGGTTTTCAATTGGGAGTATTAGTTGTGTCTCACATGATCGTTTCATCATGGGGGTTCTGAGTCAGCTCTTCCATGTAGTGTATGTCACAGTCTGGCGGTCGGTAGATAGCGCCTACTACAAGTTGTTGATCTCTGCATTGGATGCTGGCCAAAGCAAGTTCTGTTGTTGTGATGGTTTGTATTTTACTTCTCTATATGTTTCCTTTGACTGCAAATAAAACTCCACCTCCTTGTGGGCGATGAGATGGTATCCACTAGATATAACCTCTCTCTCATATACCATTGTGAAGCAAGGTTTCGCTTCCAATGATAAAGTCGGGGTTAGATTCCTTCAGTAGTAACCAAAAAGTGTGTCTTTCAGGTCTTATGCTTTGGAAATCAATAAAAAGTATCCGTAGCATCCTTTGCTGTGGTGTTTTCTGTGTGTTGTTGTTAGTGTTAGCCCTATTTGGTGATTATGTATGTTATGGTTTTCCTATAGATGTGTCAAAGGAGTTTGAACTGTTAAACGTTGTGGATGAGATATTTTGGTCTCTGTTGCTCCCATCCTCCCTGAGTAAGCTATACGAGTTGTCTGTTGTAATTGAGAAATGAATTGATTCAGCAAAGGTGGTTTCAAATAAAGCTGTTGAAAAGTTAGGTAGGCCACTGCTACAGTATATATAGCTGATGTTTTGATGTGCTGTGCATGGAATAATTGTAAAGGCATATTCATACATTTCATACATTTTCAAATGAAACGAGACTTAAAAATCCTTTTAAATACCGAATAACCCTGTCATGGTCTCATGTAATCCGTAAGTAGTGAGTAGGACGAGATTTCCTGACAGTGCGAGCAGATTCACGTAGAAACAAATGTAAAATAACAACGTTGACCAGTTCAAATGACCAAATCAAGATCAAGTCAACTGTAAATTTTTTACGCTGTTTCATAATGTTGGTCAACTAGGTGGTGACTGCGACCGTTGGCAGTTTAATTAGTTCTTCTTTTATTTTTGAGGACATGGTACATGCATCTTTTGCTGAATTCGTGTGACACAAGCTCGTTCTGGCATATCGATTTAAGTGACATGCATGAACATAGTATCTCAAATGAATAAGATTATCTGACTTTGACCTTTATTGATTCTTTCTACGATGATTACCTTGTAATTAATGAAAGAAGATTGATGTCACGTTTGTCATAATATTCAAGCTGAAGTTATCCATCATGGTCAATTTAAAATGAAATACGGCTTTCTTCCACTGTAATGCCTCCTGATGTCTTGTTCAATACAATATCTCCAGTACAGATACATCAGAACGTTAGAGGAAGCAAAACTGAACAGAGAGAAAAAAAAAGTTAATGCAGAGCATAATTTCACATGCCTGCAATGTAATCTGAATGAAAGAGATATATTTTAATATTTTAAAAAGAATATCAAAGTACAATTAATTGCGAGATATGATGTTGTTGTCTTCCCAGTCCATATCTGGTAGGTTTAAGTCACCAGACAGCCGTACAGGTTCATTTGGGATTTTATTATGGACATCACGGTGGTTCTGAGTCAGCTCTACCATGTAGTGTACGTCACAGCTTGGTGGTTGGTAGATAGCGTCTACTACAGTTGATCTCTGCATTGGATGCTGGCCAAGGCAAGTTTTGTTGTTGTGATGGTTTGTATTTTACTTCATGATATGTTTTCTTTGACTGCAAATAGAACTCCACCTCCATGTGCATCACTATTTCTGTGCTTGTGGTCGATAAGATGGTATCAACTAGATATGACCTCTTCCTTATACCATTGTGTAGCCATGTGCCTATGATGACGTCAGGGTTGGATTCTTTCAGTAGTACCAAAAAGTGTCTTTTAGCTCTGATGCTTTGGATATTTATAGAAAGTATCCGTAGCGTCCTCTGCTCCGGTGTTTTCTTTGTGTTGTTGGTGTCAGCCCAGTTTGGTGATTAAGGTGTCTGCAGGGTATTAATTTCCTATTATAGAATTTTGTAAAATTTTCTGTGTAGAAACATAATTGTATTATTGTTCAAAATGTAAAATAAAATTTGGGGATTACCGTGCATTTAAGCGCAGAATCTGAAATTGAATATTTCAGGATTTTACATAGAAATGATAGCAGGGGGTCCAATCGAATTGGTAAGTGCAGCGTGTATTTTGGTAAGTGCTGCCAAAGATGGCTGACTTGCCCCGCTTCGGCAAGCAAAGGTCAGTAGTTGAGAGTGTCTTATCGTTGTATATTTACACGGTGTATGATCATATNAGGGGATAGTTTGAAAAATCTATTATAGAATTTTTTCATACTTTGCATGTGTTTAATTATCATTATGTAGTTTACATATAAAAGATAAAAATTATGGGTCACCGTTCAAATAAGAGAGAAAAATTACAAAATTTTAATTTCTCTAGTGATATCTTTGTTAAAATATTTTATCAAATTATCTCCCTTGAATAATTTCTGTGTTCTGTAAATCCGGCAACAGATTTAAAGCTTATGTGTTT
>MJUU01011859.1:12145-25418 GCA_002080025.1 Modiolus philippinarum | reverse complement strand
CAAAATGTTAATTTCTCTAGTGATATCTTTGTAAAAGATATTATCAAATTATCTCCCTTGAATAATTTCTGTGTTCTGTAAATCCGGCAACAGATTTAAAGCTTATGTGTTTTAGCTCACGTTTTTGTAACAAAAATGTTATAAAAATGATTAGGAATATAAATTTTAAATACATTTGAACTTTCTTTTCATTTTAAATAAATATTTTGCTAAATTTCTTAATGAATGAAACCTAAATGAACAATTATTAGACAAAAATGGTGGAATAATACCACTGAGACACCATAAGTTTGTTGTGGTTGTCCTATAGATGTGTCAAAGGAGTTTGAACTATTAAACGTTCTGGATGAGATATTTTGGTCTCTGATGCTCTATCCTCACTGAGTAAGCTATACGAGTTGTCTTGTAATTGAGGAATGAATGGATTCATCAAAGGTGGTTTCAAATAAAGCTGTTGAAAAGTTAGGTAGGCCACTGCTACAGCATATCTAGCCGATGCTTTGATGTGCATGGAAAAAATGTAAAGGCATATTCACACATCTCGTACATTTTCAAATGAAGCGAGACATCTAGAGCCCCTTAAATACTGAATAACCTGGTCATGGTCTCATGTAATCCGTAAGAAGTGAGTAGGACCGGATTTCCCGACAGGGCCAACAGATTCTCGTAGATCCAATTAGTTAGATCGGATGATCAAATCAAGATCAAGTCAACTGTAAATTTTTGACTCTGTTCGTCAACTAAGTGATGAATGCGACCGTTACATCTGCTGGTTGGCAGTTTAATTTGTTCTTCTTTTATTCTTGAGGGCATGGTACATGCATCTTTTGTTGAATTCTTGTGACAAAAGCTCGTCCTGGCATATCGATTTAAGTGACATGCATGTACATAGTACCACAAATGAATAAGATAATCTGACTTTGACTTCTCAATGATTTTTTCTACAATGATTACATTGTAATTATGAAAGAAGATTAATTTCACGTTTTTCATATTATCCATCATGGTCAATTGGAAAAACGCCTTTCTTCCATTGTAACGCCTTTTAATTTCTTGTTCAACACTTTATCTCCAGTGCAGATACATCAGAACGTTTGAGGAAGCAAAACTGAACAGATAGTAAAAAGTTGATGCAGAGCATAATGTTACATGCCTGTCATGGAATCTGGACGAGAAGATATATATTGTAATATTTTAAAACGAATATCACTGTACAATTATTAATCCATCAATGTATTGTAAAAAAAGCATTATCATTTTTGATGATTTTATTTATTAGAATGTGATGTATCTTGTGATGGATGTGATGGACCAGGCCCTGAGAGCTGTACACAGTGTGCCTTAGCATATCACAAAGTTGGTGAAAACTGCGTAGGTAAGTGATAAGGCGTATCTTTGAAGCATATGGGGAAACTGTATTGGTAGGTAAAGGAACACTATATCTGTCATTCTAATTGTTAGTTATTTTGACATTTTTGCAATAACAAATTTTGTTCAAATTACTTATCTCCATAGTCCATGAGATTGAAACAAATTCGATATCAAATATCCATAAAAAATTTACACAGGTTTGTTAAAAAAAATGGTCAAAGTACTTTTTGAACCTCATAGAACTCGAAGCCAAAATCAGTAATCATATTTCCAGGAAAACTTATTGAATACTTCGGTGAAGTTAATAATAAATACTTACAAAAACAGGATAAACACCTACAATGGCCGAAAACTACAATCACATGCCACAATTCGCAAGCAAGCTCCACCAGAAAAAACTATAATGAAAACTAGAGACAAACATAAACAACGATAGGAACTCGGGATAGCCGGACTTGGTACCGGCACTAGCAAAATCCAGTGGCAGGGTTAAAATGGTTTATGGGTACCCAAACCTCTCGTTTCTCTATCCCGTTTCCCTATAGTATAATAAACAAACGAATAAAATCCAATAGAGGTAGATTTCTAATTTTGACCACTATCTTGGAAAAGAAAAGCATGTGACAAAACGTAATTTAGAAAGATGGGTCAAAGGGTGATCCCCGCTAAACTGCCGGCTAGCTCAATGAACCTAAAATGCTGGTAAAACACTACATGTCGCAGTACGGAAAAAATTAACCCAAACACAAAACTCCCCGAATTGTTCGGTAAAGAGTCGTCATGTATTTTAGTAGACATCGGCAGTATCATTTTTCACAAGTCTATGCAAATCGCTTGATTGATATCTGATATAGATTTTTTTCAATCGCATCAACTTTTAAGGTAACACGATACCAAAACGGACCGAAATTTTTTTCCAAAAAGTTTATATATTCATAAAGATCTATCATAGATACATCAGTAAATGAAATAAAATTTGGGGGTCACAATGCATTTTTCCGAGTTATTTTCAATCATAAATACCATTTTTGGCGCCAAATTTACAAAGACAAATAGGGAAAACGTTGAATTCAAGACCGAAATTTCTAGTTTTTGTAACGTTTTTATATGTTAAAATATACGAATGTGAACTAAAAACTAACATAACGTAGATCTTAACTGAAGGAATCCATATGTATAAAGAAAAACATATGTCACCGTCTTTATTTTGGAGCTACAGCTCGTCAAAGATGGCTAATACGCCTAAAAACGTGTCGGATAGAAGGTTGACGTTGGTGACGCTATCCGTATTTATAACATACATGTAAACGTATTTTGCTTTTATCACTATCAACAAAACCTTTGCTGGTATATTCAAAGTACTTGAAATGCGATCTGGCTAGGTTACTTGACAAGAAAAAGGTACTTACAGTCGGTTTATATCTCCGGTGTCAGTACAAGAATGCATCACAAACGTTAAAGTAAAGAAAATGTGACGTTTCCTACCCTCAAATATATTTCTTCTCGAAGCTTGATAAAGAATAAGTATAACGCATGGTTAATAACTTCAAGTGTATATTATCTAAACCATACGGATATTTATACGGGCAATATGCGTATACTCATATGATCGGACCGTAAGCGTACGGTACGACGATACCCATACGGCCCGACGGTATGCGTATACGCATAAGGTTTGGATCGAGCCAGACCATTTGAATATAAAGTCTGCATGGGTATCTCAAGAAATTCCTTTAATTCCGAATACATTTAATGAAATCTAAGCATAAATGAAAAAAAATCCCATCCGACGTCATGTTGGAGAATGTTACTGAGGAAGACAAATAAAAAATACGTATTTTCAAATTATGTGCAACTTCATTATCTGACTTTTGGATTTTGACCAATAGAGATTGAATTTAGTATAGTGGTCAGTATAGTGACCTATCCAACAAACATCTTCGGCCGGACCAGCACGTTTTTCAACTCAATCCGACTGTCCCCTGTGTATGAAGTGCTTAGATGTAAAAGGCAAACTTGGAATAAAAAACAGAATTTAAAGAAGAAAAACAGCTGCAATCGATGTTGCTCAACATTTTTGTCAAGAATACCGCTTAAGTGCGCGCTAGGGGCCTTCTTGATATCGCTTTAGGGGATGAATTTTGTTCACCTCTGGTTGAAAGACCATCAGGCGACATCAAGATGTAGACAGGAATAAAAGCCCTGTCCTTGATAAACTGGAGCTTTCCATGTATCGTGTGTATTTTTGTCACACGTACATTCACTCCATATCCTTTCATATTTTTCTTAAGGATGTAGTCAGGTGATGTTTTTGAAATGCATAAAAGTTATTCGGATTTCTCTGGTTTTATCCATTATTCCTATGTAATATATTTTGCCCCAGTACACCCAATTTTCTAGTCATCAAAGGCTTCAGTAGCTCATCTAATGTCAGAAAGCAAAATTTCATTAGATTGTAGATTTTCCTTCCATGTGAAATAAATTAATAATGTGTCCTATTATACTAAGGTAAAAGTCCAAGAGAGCATTTTCCCGTCATTTTTTAAAATATGAAATATCACGAAAATAAGGTCCATAACCTATCAAATTTTTTAGCCAACTTAATTTCTATACCAATGCTCTTTCCATTTATGGTCTCAATTCAAAATCTTAGATTTCTTTAATTTTACCTTACTACCACCTTAAGCAACAAATGAGAACAAAACTAAACACAAAACGGCAGAAATGCGTACAATTTTATCAAAAAATAGGTTTATGGATGAAAGCCAGTAGAGTCTACTACAGTCTAAAAGTGTTACGAAACCCGGGGGTTCTATTGACAGGCAGATATGACAATATAATCAACTCTCAATTTTTTGCACTTTTGAAAACATTTCGCATTTTCTCTGCATTTTCATTTGTGATCTTGTGAGTCGACTTAAATAAGTTAATTATTTATAGTCAAACAGGATGATCTGGAAGGGGGACCATAATAAAACATCAAACCAAATATCAAATATAACTACGTACACAAGTCCATAAACCTTCGACGAAAAAGAGCACGAGCTGACTAGACAAAAAAACTTTTGTTGCCCGTATCGCTTTACGACAGAAACGGCAAAATTTTCAACATCAGGCTCTTCATGGGAGTTACACATCAATGGGAATCAAATAATTATAACTTAAATAGCACGTAATTATTTATTGAAAAAAAAAATAACAAAGGGATCTGATAATCCAATAATTATTGAAAAATACACATGATAATCAAATAATCACAAATGAAACCTCTGGTATTCAGGTAATCAAGAAATCCATTGGAAGGCTAAAAAACTATTTGTGGCTTACTAGAAAGACAGTGCAGAAGCGGCTACGTCTGTTCTGGCGTAACAACAAATGAAAAATTTATCATGAAATTGAAGAGCACATCTGTTCTTTCTGAAAATCTCTACACTACACTACAATCAATAATAATTTGCTGAAAGTAGAGTAATTCAAGTAAATTTTGAAAAAAATATGGTAATCAAATAATTAATAAGGGTGTCTGATAACCAAATCGTAATTTAAAAATATACCTGGTAATCAAATAATCACCAATTAAATTCCTCATAATCAGGTAATCAAGAAACTAATGAGAAGGCTCATCCTTCTGATACAACTACTGTTTTCACGCGGTAATCAATAAACTATAACTTGATTGATTTAGCTAAGACATGCAGTTTCCTGATCATATATGTAAAAAAAAATGCCCCTTGGAAAGGGCTTTAGCTTCCGATGAAATTAAAGTATAAACACATATATTCCTGTCCTCTAAACTGTAAAAACTAAACGTAAAATATCCTACCTCTCAAGAATTGTGTAACCATCCATAGTGAATTTTACGGAAAAGATATTTGAGTTCATTTTTACATTTTCTTCGAGAAAGATGTTTGCATGTATAGAGTTCTATTAGACGAGTAGTTTTTGTAAGGTTTTAAAATTAAATGTCATATAAAAAGAAATGTTTCATTTTTCACAACAAAATGTGTCAACAAAATGTTGTATAGGCTGGATTTCGAATTCGGATTTTAACTGGCTAAGTAATTGTGCCTGTAATTTTGCGCTACTTGTAGTTGGTGTATAATTTTAGATCCGCTTGACAAAATGCCGTATATACATTTGTATTTAAACTAAGGCCCTGTTCACACTTACAATATTTGAATCGATCACAATCTATTTCATCCAGTTTTAGCTGCTCATACCATGAAAAGATATATTCTAATCGATCTTTTTTTGGTCTGGTAAAACAGTTGGGATCGTTTTCGATCGATTCAAGAGCTTTAAAATAATAGTGATAACGATATAACCTGATTGCAATTGATCGCAATCGATTCAAATGTTTCAAGAATCGATCTTAATTTGGTTCGATCGCATCTAGTTTTAGTCTGAAGACGGTCTCCGTATTTGAATCGATTGCGATCGATTTCAGTCGTTTTTTTCTGTTCATATTATATAAAGATCGATTGCAATCTTTCTTATTTGGTCAGATAGAAAGAGGTGGTCTCAAAAAAATAGATTTAAATCGGTTCTAATGAGAACGATATAACCTGATTGTGATTGATCGTAATCGATTGAAATGTTTCAAATATGAGCAAAAACGGGTTTTCAAAGAAAAGAATCAATCTTAATTTGGATCGATCGCATCTAGTCTTAGTCTGAAGACGGTCTCCGTTCACACTTACAATATTTGAATCGATTGCGATCGATTCCATTTTTTTCCTGTTCATATTATATAGAGATCGATTGGTCAGATAGAAATCATTGCTTAATATTTGAGTATAGTTTACATTTGAATCACGAGATCAGCAAAACGTTCAAAAGGCCGTAACGTTAAGAAAGACAATTCGTGACGTTACGTTTTTCGGTATCGTGTAACCTTAAATAGAAATAAGTGAATATTTTTCTCATTTGAAGAAAATATTTGAACATACATTTTTTGTGTTGAACGATGTAGATAATTATTGATAAGATCATGTGTAAGCTCACTTGGTACAGGCATTACAAAAGAAATGGTGGATAAAACCGGTTTTATGGCATGCCACCCACCACCCCCACCCCCGGTACTGTCTCGTAGCCACTCGAAAGCAAATTGCTATTGAAATGTCGTAGACGTAAACAATGAAAAGAAATGTTCATTCCAGTGCTAAATTAATAAAAAATCACATTTCATACCGAAACATCATATTTTTACATTTTTTAAAGAACTTTTATAATAGGATCTGTAAGTCTCGTCACGTGACTCACGATATTCTATGATAAACAGGCAATTCGAAAACGTTTCGCGCCAAAACATGACGTCTGAGGATTATGACGTTAAAATATTTGTTTGAAACGTCATTTAGCTTTGTTTAAAATGTAACTTCCGGTTACAATGTTTGATCCCGGAAGTTCAAAAATTGTACGAGACTTACAGACCCTATGAAATGGTACTTTATGGAGCCCTGATTTTGGGCAGTCATGAACCAGAAGAAAAAGGATATTTGACACAGAGTCAGATCCATAATTCTATTCCATATTTTTTTTCAACTTAGAAAAAGTATTATTATCTGAATACGGATTCCTCAATGACTTGGGCATGCAAAATAAAAAAGAAATATATTTGCATATGTTCCTGCATATATTCTTTTAGTTCGAGAATTGAATATTTTGCTGTTATGAAATATTTTACAAGATAACTATAATCTGTCATAAAAAAATTAAAAGTGTCATGGGTTTGGAAATAAAGAGATCTCTCAAAAATATTCACTTTATATATCTTCACAGCATGTCCGGCAGACACATTTGGCAAAAACTGTGAAGGTACTTGTCACTGTTTAAATGGACCTGGGGACTGTGGCAAGATAACAGGAAAATGTACCAGCTGGCAATGTGAATGGGGTTGGCAGAATCCTCCAGAATGCCAAACAGGTGATTATTTTTAAATGTATAAGATATTAGTAGCAGCCACTGCGTAAGTTAGGCTGACATGCCCTCTCAAATTGTTAAAAGTGGTCATTTTAATTTACACTGATATCAACCAGCACTGTATAACAAGTCTTTGTAAACCCATGTAAAACTAATGTAGACTTTCTTATATTACTATAAACTGTGCATTTTTTTATATCACGATAATAGTTAAGTAATATACGCTAAACGCCATGTGTTAGTTGTCCGACATCAGGGATTTATGTAAATGTCAAAAATTAAGCAAGGTCAATAAATCGAAAATAAATGGTAGAAATTTCTTATACATGCATCAAGGTCAGTAACTGAATTGACCAAATGTTAATGCAGAGTGGTAATTGCAACAGAGCAGTTTTCATCAGAAACACTACGAAACTATCCAGAAATCTGATTAGAAAAGGAAGAAAATTGTTATTTATTTCCACAGCATGTGAATCTGATCGCTTTGGTGTAAACTGTGTTGAAAAATGCAACTGTCCTATAAATGATACATGCAGTCCAATCAATGGTTACTGTGACTCTGGTAAATGTCATCCAGAATATGGCGGACCTGCTTGTCAGATACGTAAGTTAAATGATACACTTTTATGCTTAAAATATTACTGTCATGTACAAGATGTCAATATTTTATATATTTCGAACCTTTTTAAATATTTAATACCAATTACATAATATTTCTGTGCTTACAATATTATTGTACAGGTACAATAAATATGCCAATATTTAAGATTTAAAATAGAGACAATATTAAACACCGAATTGGCATGCTTATCAAATACAATAATATTTTAAACACCCCATTTTATGTTTATACACTTTCTTCCATAATATTCACATCATGCCTGCTTAATGTGCTTAGTGTACGATCCGTGACAAATTTTCCAATTTAACGTGTTTTATATCAATGGCAATAAAAATCTTTAAACTTTGACTCTTTGACTATACGAGAAAAAAAACTGCTTAATTCATTGTTTGTGGTTTAATTTAATAAAATACGATACATATAGAGAATGAAGGCTTTTATAAGTCCTTTTTATTACACAGCGGTTAATATTTTATTTTTATTCCAGTGGTAGAGTACCCTCTTCTATTTGGACACTTTTCTTTTTTTTTCTTACAAAGTTTGTTAAAAAATACAACTTTGATACATACCATTGATCAGGTTGGCTTAGTATAAATGTAACGTTAATAGTAATGAAATTACCCACTCAGACACCCTAAAACTTTATAGCATATAAAACTTGAAACTATGTAGATATTTCATGAATTGGAATGGTGGAATAAGTATGTTTCAGGTGTTGATTTACCTAATGAACATTTGGTCTAAATTATGTAAAGTAGCTGTCCTGATCATGAATTGGATTGTCATTTCAGCATTTTCGTTGCTGCATATATTGTCTATCAATAGATAGACAATGCGTGGTTATATTACATTTTAATTAAAGCATGAAATATGATTTACTGTTTGTGTCGCCTGCTGTAAGCAGAGTCGACACATAGGGATTACTATCCGTCGTCTTACGTCGTCGTCGTCGTCCGGCGTCGTCGTCGTCCTCCTGCGTCGTCTGTCGGTTTTTGAATCCGCAACTCCTTCAAAACTACTGGTCTGATTCCAACCACACTTTCAGGATATGTTGTTCACTTGCTGAAGTTATGCTCGGAATTTTGATTTAACAGATTTTAGTGTTTCATGGAGCCAAAATAGCTCATTTGTGAGTCTGTTGGTTTTAGAATTCGCAACTCCTTCAAAACTGCTAGTCCAATTCCAACCAAACTTTCAGGATATGTTGTTCACCTGGTGTAGATTTGCACCTGATATTTAAAATTTTGATTTTACAGATTTTAGAGGCTCACGGAGCCAACATTGCTCATTTGTGAGACTGTAAGTTTTTTAATCCGCAACTCCTTTAAAACTGCTTGTTTAATACCAACCAAACTTTCAGGATATGTTTTTCACCTAGTGAAGATATGCACCTGACATTTAGAATTTTGATTTTACATATTTTAGAGGTTCATGGAGCCTAAGTTGCTCATTTGTTATTCTGGTTAGTTAATCCTCAACTCCATCATAGCTATAAGTCAGATTCCAATCAAACTTGCAAGATATGTTGTTCACTTGATCTTGTTGTGCATCTGATATGTAATATTTTTATTTTACAGATTTTAGAGGTTCACTGAGCCAAAATAGCTCATTTGTTAATTTAGTTTGTAAATGTGGTATTTTTTCAAAACTATAAGTCATATTCCAACCAACCTCTCAGACTTTGTTGATTACTTGATTTAATTGTGCACCTGATACTTAAAATCTTGATTTTACAGATTTTAGAGGTTCGCTTGGCCAAAAATCGTTCTTCTGTAGTGCAGGCGACACAAGTGTTCCATGGAACACCCATCAATTTTCTTTGTTTAATGACATTTAAAAAGTATCTTTGAAATTGTTTGAAATATTAACACATTGATTTCCCTGGCAGATTGTGGCATATGACTGTTATTTTCAGCCATAATTGTAGATGTTTCCTGTTATCCCCTTTGCTACAATTGTTCATGAAGGAGGGAATGCCTGTTAAGATATTTTTCAAGCTATATCTGATTGCAACTAAGATAAAATATGCTGGGTGTAATATGGAACCATCATACGGGTATATATACTACCATGTTAATGCCATTATCAATATTGTGGTGTTATTTTATGGTTTCATTACATAACTCGTTGAGTCGTTCATCATGTAAACATTAACATTAATATGAACCCAGTTATCGGATTATTGATTGCTGATTATTTGTGTGTATATATATATATATGTATCTGTTTCAGCTCAGTAAATTTAGAAAGACCATTCAACATTATTGTATAGACATTTTAATACAGATTAATGTTCTGTCCATTTAAATCTTCACTTTAGTACGTATGTTCTCAAAACAATTTTGTTCTGCTTTTCAGGGCTTGCTAAATTAGTAAAACCTCCAAGTATAACAAACAATGTATGTGGTAATATGACAATAACATGGAATGGTTGGGTAAAAGATACAGATATAGGCGAAGGTCCTATTGCCCTGTACCTGTATGTATATTGTGCTTATATGGATAGGAAGGATACAAGAAATGAGAACAAGACTTTCAGTAATTTTTGGAAAGACTTAACTATTTTAGTTTTAAAAGTTATACGCTTTCCTGTACCTGTGTTATGATAAAAAATGGCTTCGGGTTATTAAATTTTATATTGACATAATTAATTCAAATGAATTAAAGTGATGTCTTCCAAAATTTATTTGTCTCTTTTTGGAGATTGGTTAATTATAATATTGGCCATTTTTAACTGTGCTATGGTTAAGATTAATTGCAAGTTTAACAGATTTTTACCGCCTATTTTACAGGATATTGTGAATTATTTATAACTGCTTCTTTTGATCTTTTACATTGAACAAGCAATTTTGTCACCTCTAGCAAGTTCCATATCTTCAACATTATTCAATGAATATTTCAGACTTTTGCAAGAAACATTCAACTCTACAAATGGCTGGGTCTTAGTAAACAATATTTCTCATGTGGGTTCTTTGACACAATATAAAGTCAGCTTAACAAATCTAGACACAACATCAGCTTTTAGATTTAGAGTAGATGTCCGTGCAAAGGATGGGTCAAAATTGTTGCAGGAGTACTCCCCTGGATTTCCAACGGAATATTACACTACCGAGTGCATAAGTGAGTAATATTTGTAGTTTAAATTATGAAACAAATCGCCTAGTGACAACCATAAGCAAGGGCTTATAAGTATATGCATTTCATATACCGACGAGCCCTTATTGTTATCAATACAATAGGCGATATATGAATTCAAAGAAATATTTGCTCTGGAAGCATTCTGGATGAGCAAACACTTTTGCACAGGGACTTGCTCCCGGCCTAGAAAATAATTGTTTACTATCAAATATGAATCTCGGAGAAAAAAACCACAAGGGAAATCCTATGCCTGACACCCCCACTCGCTTCGTTTTCAATTTTCTCAATGAAATAACACAAACCTTATAATTCTCCCTTTTAATTCTCTTCCAACAGAAAACCCATTTTATATCATAGGAAAGCCCCACTTCATTCCTATATCTCGATTCGTTTACTCGTATTTGACATTTATGCCAAACCATGGCACTGAATGTGAAACTACCATGACCTTCACATTCTAAATTTAAATCATTCACGCGGGATTCTCGGGTCTTTCATTCAGTCGGTGATGAAATACCCATGTATTGAATGTAGTCTCCTACACTAACGCGCCTTTTTTATTTATCGCCGACTGAATGAAAAGTCCCGAGAATCCCGCATGAATGATTTAAATTTAGAATGTGAAGGCCATGGTAGATTCACATTCAGTGCCCTGATTTGCCATATTATGTCATATACGAGTAAACGAATCGAGATATAGGAATGAAGTGGGGCTTTCCTACGATATAAGATGGGTTTTCTGTTTAGAAAATCATTCGGGAACAGAATGGAAAAGGCAGAATAATAAGGTTTGAGTTATTTCATTGAGAAAATTGAAGACGAAGCGAACGGGGTGTCAGGCATAGGATTTCCCTTGTGTTTTTTTCTCCATAATTCATATTTGATAGTAAACAATTTTTTTCTAGGCCGGGAGCAAGTCCTTGTGCTACTTGCAAATGTAACTTTAACAAACGTGATCTTTTTCATATATAAATATAGATTACACCACAAGATCCCGTTGATTACCATATTCTATCGACTAGATATAGTTGAATTTTAAAATTCTAAGTGCGAGGCTTGCCGAGTTTTAAATTGAACTATCGAGAGTTGATAAAATATGCTAATAATCGGGATAAAGTGGTGTAATCTTTTTCTCTAATGATAAATGATAAACTCAGAGATTTATTTGGCGGGAGATAGCACGGGGCTTTTTTCAACATATGTTGAATATGAAAATATAACGGATCAAACCCGGTTTAAACATGACATATAATTAGAGAAAGCCATTCACTTCACTGTTTCTCTTTACTAAATTATTATATTAATGAAATGCTATAGAATTATATATAGTGTTATTTTATGCATTTGATGCATTTTATGCACTACGAGTGACTTAGTTCTTAATGTCGTCTTTTTTTTCGTGCATTATGGCTGTCTCACGTCCTTGCTTTGTCTGTTTCTTCTCTGTTACCGTTTTTGCCATGTCTTTGAACTTCGATTTTTGTAATCATCACTTCCCTTGTTCCTTCGGTATTCTGCTGTCGTTGTTTGATACGAACAGCAAAAACTGTTGGCATGAGATGATGTAAATAGCCTTGGCCAAGTACCCTGGTCAATATAGCTGTAGTCTGAAAGTCATCTCCAACATCATGAGACGATTTGTTTTCGCTAAAAACTATTTTATTATCTTAAATAATGATACTTTTTTGTTCTATGAAATTAATAGCTTAATTAATATAAGATTCAATCAAAGCAAGAAGGAAACATATCCGATGGACATTTCTTTTCACTAAACGACTTTTACATATTAATTTTCATTAAAATCATAAAAATGTTGCATATTCAAAACCATACTGTAAGAGTAAATTATGTTCAAATTTTAGTTCCTACAACGACAACAACAGAGAGTATTCTGTCGACAACAACAACTTTTAAACCTCCAGTCGGTAAGTTTTATAACTGTGTCGGCATGCTTTTCATTAATATAATTACATTTCATGAATATTCATTTGAATTCCAACAGTTTGATAGGTTAACATCGATCACGTGGCATATCAACGTGAAGTTGCAATTCCCATGAAACACATTTGACCACGTGTTCACGTGGCGGATGAATTTGTTAAAATAGAATCCGAACGTACATGATGTACTTCAATGTAAATAAAGTTTTTTGTCTCGCCCGCGACGAAAGTCGCGGAAAGCGAGACATAGGCGTGCAAAGTATGACGGCGACGGCGACGG
>MJUU01011858.1:0-15654 GCA_002080025.1 Modiolus philippinarum | reverse complement strand
AATATTCAATGGTCAACTATTAACTATACATATTTTGAACAAAAACATATAAATACCAATTTATCTATAGTTAAACACGCCATTGGTTAATTCTACAGATAGGGACTATGAAAAATAACATTTTCTCTCTTTTCTTTTTCATAACTGTTATTCTTCTGCATTTAGTTTGCAACAACAGATTAAAAGTTTAGCAGTTTAAGCAGTTACACTATGAAAAAGAAAGGAAATGGGGTAAATGCCAAGGAGACAGCATCCCATATCCAGGTGAAAACGACTCTAAACAAAGCATCTAGGGGTCACCGTACGGTCTTCAACACAGTGAGGAACCTCACACCATATAGCAAGCCCTAAATGGCCAAAAAAGGTAAAAAAAATGAATAAATCAATGGAAACAAACCACATCCAATAACCCAAATATCAAGAAACTAAAATTTGATCAGAAGACAAGGACAAGCCAATGACCAACATATTCCTGACTTTGGACAGGCGCAAAAATTGTTCTTTATTGTACATCCTTTAATTCTTGTTGCTTAGTTTCCTAATTATCATCTCAGCAACATATTAACAATAAAAGGATATGGAGTAAATACACATGAGACAAAGTCTCTACAAACACATGATTAAAGCAAGCAATGGAACAACGCTTTTATTGTTGTTCTTCATCTTGAAGTCACCATGAGGCCTTCAACAATGAGCTATACCTCATAATAAGTTCAAGACAGTCCCTAACACCGGTTTGAGTGGAATCAAGCAACGTCACATCCATGTATCCCCTCTTTTGTTCATGGATTTGGGGTTGTGAACGAACATAAAAGTAAATGGCAAAGTGTTCTTACAACTTCTGTCATCCATTGTCCGACAAAAAGACTCATAAAGGACAATAACAACACATAAAACAACCACAGGGCACTCATTGAGTCAATTGAAAGAAAACTTGGCATAGTAAAACAAGATATGTGTGCAGTATAAAAAGTATGGTCAGAATAACATTTGGAAAAGCACCAACAAAAATTGAAAGTATGATAGTGTATCCATATGAGATATTCTCATTATTGTAGCAGCAAGAGATGTGAGATTAAAAAAAAACAATTAAAAAAATTAATGTCCGTAATGGTCACAAAATAGGGTTAACTCGAAACACATCAGTTTGCAATTTTGAAGCACATTTGTTTCTATATACATTTGTATGTCCCTCTTCTTTCCCTTTCCTCTGGTATTCGTTAACGATATAAACTATATTGAAACTTGAAGAAACGGTTTCTTTGGAGGTCCTAACCGCTAGTCGTACTGATAACAGAATCATTACAAGCATGAAATCCATTCTGAAATGAAAACAAATGTGTATGTGTGTGTGTGTTAGAAAGTTCATATTCCAAAAAGTTATAACGTTTGTCATAATAAATCCTGAACGAAATTAGGGGATATATTTGTTACTCCTACTTTTAGTGTTCGTCGCTTCTTCTAAATAGTTTGTTGAATATCTTCCAAACTTGGTATACTGTTTTCAGATCTGCTTGCTGCAGGGCTCTGTCAGTCTGTTAAGCACGTGCTTTTGTCACTATTTTTGGTTTGAATTTTAAGGTACATACTTTGTCAGATTACCAGTTCTAAGAAACATTGGGAGATTTCAATTTCTATAGTTTATAGTAAGAGAAGCCAATAACTAACTATATACGATGCACGTGCTTTAGCACTATTTCTGAACCCTCATACATACATGTACTTTGCCAACTTACTTTAATACTTGCTACATCACTGGACTGCAATGAATATATGTTAATGAAATAACGATGTGCTAGTTTGCTGAAAAATCATTGTACAGCACCAAGCTGAAACATTTTCACAATACTACCATTGGTATGGTAGTAAGCATGGTAAGTCAACGATTTAATAAAATAATAAAGCAAATCAGCTATTAAGGTAGTACAGGGGTTTAAAACTGCGCATCATTCTTGCGCGTGTGGCTTAAAATGGAATTCACTATGGGAACGTTGCCGAAACCATTTTCAATGTCTTATAATAGTTTAATTTGATGAAATATGCCACTTTTATTAAGTAAACACGAAATATATTGAACCTTTCAGCTAACTCCTGTTCTCTTAAGGGGAGATAATTTGTATAGAAATAATAGGAAAAATTAAGTTTTTTGCGATTTATTCAAAAATAAGTTCGGTGACCCCCAAATTTCTTTCAAGGAAATTGAAGGATAGTATATAAGCTATTAATTTACAAAATTGAAAAAAAAAATTCTATCTGATGTAACTTATGTAATTAAAAATTTTGTTAAAATTCGCTAATTTTCCCTATTATTTCAACCAAAATAGCAGATTTTTACATTTCATATTTCATTCTTATATGGCCAGTGACCCCTTATTTTTATTTTCTTTTTTGTATGCTCTAAATACAAAGGGTAAATCGTGAAAAATAAAAAAAATTCTATCTGACAGAATTTTAGACCCCCGTACCGCCTTAAATAAGTCTTACTGTATCCAGATGTGCTGTTGATGACTTTTGTGACACCTGGCACACTAATTTCACCAATTAAGTTATTGTAAACCCAATAATCATAGGTTGGAATATATGTATAGCCATTACTTAGCCAAAATGAAATCAATATCTGTAAAAAAGAAATACATATAAAGAATAAATCAGCAGAATATATATACATCGGCAAACGAATACCGAAGCAAGAACGAGAAAATGAAAATACCCATTTATTTATACTATAATATGAGATGGTTCATGGTACTTTGATTTTATTTTTTTAAATCTTGTATGCATAAAATACCAGTCGATGAACTTTGACATTTTTGCGTCAGGTATCTGCCAACATAGTTCACCATTATAGCACTTCTTTTACAGTTTCCAAGATAAGAAGTTTATATATCAGAAATGTAATTTACTTTGTTTTGAATTTCGTAATTCGTGCCAACTAAGCCGGTTGTATATGAGGCGCCGTTTTGCTATTTATTCCTCATTTTTTGATATCAAAAAAAATATTTTTTAGATTATTTTTTGTCATTTACGAGGAAAATACAAGTCGTTGGACTTCTTATATCAAATATGTTTATGATTAAGCATTGTTGGGTTGTCGCCTCGAACAGTTTTCCATTAATTTTCAAAAATATGCCGCTTCAGTGGAAGGTACATTTTAGATACTCAAGGCTCAACTCTCGGAAAGATATAATATCCGTGTAAAAAGGAAACCCGATTTGCTGTCGCATCGATAGCTTTCCACTTGTTTAGGGACCGACCATTTAATTTGAAAAGGGGGGCTATGGTTTTTTTCTAAAAAAATATTTTGGAGCTGAATATGTGAAAAAAAATATTTTGGCTGCCAAAATGATGAAAAAAACTTTTCTGAAGGAGGCTTTCTGCCCCAAAAAATAATGTTAATTTTGAAAAAAAAATATTTTGTTGATACACGCGAAAAAAATTTTCTGTCCAGAAAAAAAAGTAACCCACCCATCCCCTTCAGGTTAAATGGTCGGTCCCTTAATAATGTTTATAGGAAGAATGAAAAATAGGAAAAAGAAACGAAATGGGGTAAATGTCAAGGAGATAACATCCCATCTCCAGATTAAAACGACCCAAAACAAAGCATCTAGGGATCATCGCACGTTCTTCATCAAAGTGAGAAACCTCACACCATATAGCAAGCCCTAAATATCCCCAAAAAGGTAAAAAAAATGAATAAATCAATGGAAACAAATCACATACAATAACCCGAATATCAAGAAAGTAAAATTTTATAGGAAGACAAGGACAAGCCAATGACCAACATATTCCTGACTTGGGAAAGTATATTTTAAATATAAATATATGTATTAAAAATTTGAATACACGTTCATATATTTATACTATCAATCTGTAAGTATATTCCTGAACCGATTTTATGATTCACTTTTTACATCAAATGATAAACCCTGAAACCCTTTTTCTGTATGAGTTATCCTGGTAGGGGTATAGCATTGTATATTCCTGGATTTATTTTTATGACCTCAAGTATTGCCTGGTCTTTATTATAGTATTAATAAATTGGTGTTTTCATAATGGCCCTGTAATGTCTGTAACAATGGCCTAAGGCTAGCTGTAATGGCACAAAGCAACGCCGAGGGCCATTACAGCATCCGAAGGCCACTATAACAGACCGAGGACACATAACAGGGCCACTATGAAATTACTCATTTCTTAAAACTTTTATTGACTAAATAGATTGATAAGTAAATGAAAGTGTATAGAAATTTTTTTCTGGAAATACAAAAAAGTTTATCCTTCACATATAACACTCAGCTGTATAAGATTTTACCCTGCTAAAGTACAAAAACTTTGTTTAAAACAATCAAGAAATGATGTATATTTTCTGAATGATCCCTTATGATGAGATAAGTAAAATCAGAGTCAAAAGGTGGGGTCAAATATCTAAAATCATAAAGTTTATTCTCCATACAGCTGTATTAGGGCCTACCTTTGAAGTACAAAGAATTTTTTTTTTAAATGAAGAAAAGATGTACATTTTCTGATCCCCTGTGATGAGAGGAGTAAAATGAGTAGTCACAAGTAGGGTAAAAAATCTTAATCAAAGATGTCGATAATTTAGAAATAGAAATTGGAAGATATCAAAATATACCAAGAAATAACAGAATTTGTAAACACTGTAGTTCAAATGAAATTGATGATGAAATACATTTGGGCTAAATTGTACCAAGAATGAATCTGCTAGAAATGACTTATATTCATCAATAAATATTATGTATCCAGATTTTATTCAGCCACTCAATAAACTAAAACAAATTTTAAATCCAAATTTTCAACTTTTGTCAGCAGTAAACTTTTTAAAGCAAAGTACAGACTTGCGAAAGTAAAGTCCACGTTGGCCAAAGTTGCCCAATATCTGTATTTACATGTCATTTGTTGTTGTATAAACATATGTTTGTATGTCTTGTATGTTCTGTAATTGTATTTGCTTGGCCCCTATGGGCGTAAATTTGCAGATAAATAAACTAAATTATCATACATGATACAAATGTTAATTCAGCCAAAGTATGTCCAACCCTCAATGAACTACAATACAATAAAAATCGTATTTTAAATTTTGTAGTACTTGTTCAGTATAAAGAATGCAGAAATAATGTGTACTTTATTGTAATGTATGATACAATCATGATTTTGCGCTTTGACACCAAGTGATCTAGCCATATATATAGCCATCATCTTGAATCCTGTAATGGCCCTGCTAATCTCATAATGACCCTTTCATCTCGTAATGTCCCTGTTTATTCCGTAATAGGCCTGTTGTAATGCATAGTCATATTTTATAAAGGCAAGGCATTTTTTACATATTTTATCCTAACTGGCTAATAAAATTAATAAAATCGACGTGTTTCCTTTTTAAAAGTCTAGGAGGCAATCGCTAAAATAAAAAAGATGACTTACATGTACTTACCTCTAAATATCTGTCAAATTCGCCCGGAAGACTTGTATTATCGTATACGTTTGTGTATCTTTGCATGAACTTTGTTACCGAATCTTTCGTAAACGGGAAAGGAATGGTTTCGTTAAAAGACAAAGAAGAGGCCATATTCTGAAATCATAAAGAATAAGCGTACGGATTACTTTATCGATTATTTAAGCCAAAATATTGGTTAAGAGCAGAAAATCAAAGTCATCATGCGTTTTTAAGTTACATTTCTGTTGCTTTTAAAACACTTTTAACCATAAACTCTGGGCATAATGAGTCATGGTAATCACTCAGAAAACCCTTATTGGCAAGAAATATGTCAATTAGGAGATCTATTCGATAGCTACCAAGTACTATTTTATAACAAGACGTCACCTTTTTTTATTGCTGCGGTCAAGCAAGTGGCAAAACTTTCAATTTATCGAAGTTAAGATTTACACCCCAAGCTCTCTACCTTTCATTGACTAACTGTCGTACAAAGACAACATTGTATACATTTGTCAGGTTTTCATGTCTGATATATCTACAATGTAGACATTTCACATCGATGAATGTTACACATTGTGTAAGGTTGGGGTGTTAATCTTCAATTCGTTACAATAAAAGTTTTGCCACTTCCTTGACCGCAGCAATAATTGCAAAATATGTTTATCTCAAAGAAAAATTCATATGTCATGATTAGTATATATCTTAATTACAATATAATATACTTTTTTCAGCTTTTCATATTTCTGGAATCATTTTACTGTAACTTTTACATATGATAATATATTCATTTCATCATTTTCCCCATAGAGACAAGGTCTTAAAAATTTCCAATGAACTAGAGAATGTGTCGATAAGACACGAATGCCCCGCCGACAAAATAACCTGAGTCAATCAGGCATAAAAATTAGTTCCAAGTCAATGAATCATCAGGAAGTATCATTACAAATGATTGTTCAATAAACTTTTGTTGAATAATTGAAAGTAACAAAAATACCATACTAAAGTCTTTTAAACATTCAATATTGGTCAGGTTATAAAATTATCCCTGAATTATGTAGTATTCACTAATTAAACATCTAGTTGTTTGAGATGGGCCTAATGCAAAAATTTAACAAAGTCATGCAAGTATAAAATGGAGGTCAAAGTCAACAAATTGTACAAAAATTGGGTAGTTCTCACAAAGATGAGTAATTTCATGAAACATCATAATATGTTGTGTAGTTGTTGAGAAAAGTACATAAAACACAAAATTTACCAAAAGTCACTCAAGTGTAAAATGTAGGTCAAAGACACTTCATTGGGCTTGATTTGGATAGTTTTCGTCAAGTTGATTTATTTTGATGCAACGAAATTGGGAAAGCATGTGAAGTGGATGAGAAACGGACTTCAAAGCAAAATTTAACAAAAGTCACTCAAGTGTAAAATATAGGCCAAAGCCGACTAACTGTCAAATGTTTTGGGTAGTACTCATCAAGGTAATTAATTTGATGAAACATCACATTGGTACAATGCGTAGTGGTGAGAAATGCACTTAAACGCAAAATTTAACAAAAGTCACTCAAGCATAAAATATAGGTCAAAGCCGACTAACTGTCAATGTTTTGGGTAGTACTAATCAAGATAATCAATTTAATGAAACATCACATTGGTACAATGCATAGTTGTTGGGAAATGGACTTTGACGAAAATTTTTTAAAAAGTCACTCAAGCGTAAAATATAGGTAAAAGCCACCTAACTGTCAATGTTTTGGGAAGTACTCATCAAGGCAACTAATTTGATGAAACATCATATTGTTATAATGTGTAGTTGTTGAGAATTGGACCTTAACGCAAAATTTAACAAAGGTCACTCAGGCGTAAAATATAGGTCAAAGCTACATAACTGTCAATGTTGTAGGTAGTACTCATCAAGGCAATTAATTTGATGAAACATCATATTGGCTTAAAGCGTAGTTGTTGAGAAATGGACTTCAACACAAAATTTAACAAAAATCACTCAAGCGTAAAATGTAGGTCATGGATCGCTAATTGTTGGTGAATCTGATAGTACTAATCAAGGTGCATGTACTTATGTAATATAATCAAAATACAACAAGAGGTTGCCAATATATGGACCTAAACGCAAAACTTTACATCGGGACGGACGGACGTACGCACGTACCTACTTACAAGGGTAAATCTATATGCCCCTTCCATTTCGTGGCGGGGCATAAAAACAACACACTTTGTACGACTTGGTAGTGAGGGAGGAAAACATTCGCGAGACTTTTTATTTACGTTTGCGTGACTGACATAAAAATTGCGGGACTAAAATTTTAAATGTATACTTTTCAGCGACCCCTAAACATGTTCAATTGCGCTTGCTTTTGTTTTTGAATCAAATCATGTCCCAACCTCTTTCGTTCGTTTTATGTTATAACATGCCACTGTATTACTAAAACATAAATAACATGAAATCACATCGGCAAACGAAGCCAAAAGGGAAAAAGACAATCAAATAAAAACATGGCAATTCATATCCAATAAAAACCGATACAAACCTATATACAAAGACAGAACAAATGAACAAAAATGAAAAAGAACACCAGATAACTAAAGCACTAGCAGTGTGAACTCTACAAAAAAAACAGCTTAAAGCCCAGCAAAAACTGGGGGTATCATCGGGTGCTCTGGAAGCATAATTTGCTCCATCCGTGGTAACATCGTGTAAAGCTATAACATCTGTTGCCCCTTGTCATGATCACCATTTTTTCATATCTGGCACGCGTCTCCATACTGTTTATGCATTCTCTGTTTTAATGCCTTTTTTAAAACAGTTCTGTGATTGTATTTTCAAACTTTCAAACATATCGCCACTCTTCAAAAAATCACAGTCTTATCATAAACATCATTTCCCTGTTTTTGCCCTGTCTTTGGACTTCGATTTTTGTGAATATCACCCCTTTGTTCCTTCGGTATTCTACTGCCGTTGTTCCCAACACCCGACGGAAATGAGGAATGAAGAATTTAAAATAAATAACTCACTGTTGAAGATTGAGGTGTGACATCAACAAGCTAAAATAACATAATTGCTCGATTGACTTACTGACAGTGTGACGGGTGCTGTACACAGAGCAGGGCAAGCTTACCCTTCCGGAGCAACTGTTTTCATTCTGTTGTTTAGAGTTCACAAGGTTAGCGCTTTAGTTTTAAGTGTATTTGTGGTGTTTGTGTGTTTTGTCGGTGTGTTGCGTCTTCAGTCTTCTGTCTTCTGGTGTTCTCGTTTTTGCCTTATCTCTGGACTTTGATTTATGTAATCTTGTGCTTTGATCCTTCGGTATTCTACTGCCGTTGTTTTGGTACGAGTTATCTTATACTGATTGACATGTCTCATGTACATAACAATCACATGTTTTGTTATATTTCTGCTTCGGTCAAGCGAGTGGCAAAAGGTTCATTTCATAGAAATGGAACTTTTACTTCCAAGTCGTTGTACGTAGAGACTGACACAGAGACAGAAACATTATTGATAACTGATTGACAAGATACCACAAAAAGACAACTGATTGAGAGAGCGCTACCCTGAAAAGATTTGACATTTGATTGGATAGTTTTTTTATTCATTTTTTGCAACCATTCAAATGTTAAATATTCTCGGGGCAGCGTTCTTAATCAAATAACTAATTACCGAAGTTACTGTGAATTTAGTTTCCTGCATATACGCATTTCGACAACTTGTGTCTCTTCAGTGCAAATAAAATCTAAACGTTTGGTAGACATAAACTCAAAGATGTTTAAAACTGATAGAGAACAAATAACCAATATGATTTAAATGCAAAGCCAAAATCAGATAAGGACAGAGCTTTGCACGAGGTAGATATTTGTCGTGTTGTAAAAAAAGGCATAAACATTTCGGACATTTCAAAATATTTAAAATATAGGAAATTATTTATTTTAAGAATTTGATTAGCAAGTATTGCAAGTGCTATACTATTGAACGTCTTTTAGACAATTGATTAATCGTGTCATAATATTTATCCCTGTTTTCATGTTAAAATGTGTATATTAATTAGCGGCTCTGTTCGCTCTAGAATTTCCTTCTTTGTCCGTCTTTGTATGTATTGTTATTATTTGTTCCACCTTGTGCTAAACTATCTGTAATCCGGTAATAGAATTTATCACCCTTTTAAGTTAAATTTATCATGTCAACTTACATCATAAATACTTTTTGTATACTTAAAAACTTCAGATTGGATTTCAGTATCGAACTGTATAGACCATCTCCTCAAAATTTTGTTAATTATTTGTAAAAGTTATATATTCATTGTTGGACTTATTAAATAACATATTGAAGTAACCAGAGTCTGTGTTGCAAGAGTTAGTGCCCATCATCAGAACTTCGTTTTTATAGTGACATTTTATGTATTATTATTGTGTGCACGACGCAAGGCCGGCACCCATCTTATCTGCACAGGAGACGCACTAAAGACTCGCTGTGACAATTGTTGGAGTTAACCCGGGCGTGCTGACTCTTTAGCTCAGCACACGATCCTTGTACATCGAGAGGCAAGCGAGTATCGTTCCCCATAGACTCAGAAATTACAACACAGTCAGCAATGGAATATAGCTTCAGACCACAATGGAAACCATGGAATTGCCACTTCCGTTTGGACCAAAAGTGCGGGCGCTGTGGAAAAGAACATTTTGGTTACATATGTCTTGCTCAAAATAAACGGTGTTTTTCCTGTGGAAAGTATTCACATTACGCACGGATGTGTTTTACAAGAGTAGCAAGTAGCTCAAAACCAAAGCAAGCTGGACAGCATTCCGGAAACCAGAAGATACAAAAACCAGTAAAATCGAACAGTCAAAAGACAAGAGATTCTGCACGTTTGCAGACATATATTAACAACAAACGTGGTATTCGGGAAATGTCTTTCTTCAGACTAAGAGATACTGCATTTATCAGCGCAATGGATAACACAAAGTCAGTTAAGTGTGAACTTCAAGCTGTAAAAATCAAATTAGCAAAAGCAAACGAAAACTTCCAAGTGCAACAAAAAGAAAACAAATGTAAGTACCAAGAAACTGAAAACTTGAAAGTAAGAAGAATGTCGTAAAAGTACTGAACTCCGTTTAAAGTTAGAGAGCAAAATTGCCGATCTTGACAGTGCGTCATCGAAAATACAACTACTGAAGAATGAAATTACAGCAATTAAAATAAGTTCAAAAGTTCAATGTTCTGTGCCGTCCGATATTCACGACCACATCAGTAAAATTAATATTCTTGAAGAGACTGTTGCTCAAAGAGAACAATTCGCACATCAAATTTGCGAACTTAATAATTCGAAAAGTTTAGAGCACATGAAAGAAAAGAAACTTTGGGAGGAAGAAAAGACATCTTTTAATTGTGATATCCAAAACCTTAAAGAACAACTAACGAACCTACTGGAACATAATGACTTACTAATACTAAATAACCAGAGGTTGGAAAGTGAAATTAACCGACAACAGCACTCAAACTACGATTACCCGAATTACCGATCTCATAGAGGCAACTTCCGTTAAGTTTTTTCCGAAGCACGAGGTCGTGCTTCAGCGGAAGGAGAGAAGAGTTGTCGTGTTGTAAAAAAGGCATAAACATTTTGGACATTTCAAAATATTTAAAATATAGGAAATTATTTATTTTAAGAATTTGATTAGCAAGTATTGCAAGTGCTATACTATTGACAATTGAGTTAATCGTGTCATAATATTAATCCCTGTTTTCATGTTAAAATGTGTATATTAATTAGCGGCTCTGTTCGCCCTAGAATTTCCTTCTTTGTCCGTCTTTTTATGTATTGTTATTATTTGTTCCACCTTGTGCTAAACTATCTATAATCCGGTAATAGAATTTATCACCCTTCTAAATTAAATTTATCATGTCAACGCGATTAATGTAAATTACATCATAAATACTTTTTGTATACTTAAAAACTTCAGATTGGATTTCAGTATCGAACTGTATAGACCATCTCCGCAAAATTTTGTTAATTATTTGTAAAAGTTATATATTCATTGTTGGACTTATTAAATAACATATTGAAGTAACCAGAGTCTGTGTTGCAAGAGTTAGTGCCCATCATCAGAACTTCGTTTTTAAAGTGACATTTTATGTATTATTATTGTGTGCACGACGCAAGGCCGGCACCCATCTTATCTGCACAGGAGACGCACTAAAGACTCGCTGTGACATATTCCTTATTTTTCTACAAATTTACAAAAATTTAGACATTGCAAGGTTCAAAATAGAATCGGCATACGCGTCAGCACCGAAGTACTGACTACTGATCTTTCAGTTCTGTTGTCAATCAATTAACAATAATGTATAAAGTTTGTTTCTTTCTGCGTAGGCAGTTTATCTGAACCTTTGCTTGGGGTGTAAGTCGCATTTCTTTAAAATGAAACTTTTGTCAATCGCTTGACCGTTGCAAAATGTCTTTATACATCAGCTATACTTACTGTGATATATGTATACAAAGCTGACATAAAGCATGCTATCTCTGGTTTATTTGTTACAGGATTCCTTTTTATTTTGTATTTGTCAATTTCTTCATTAGTTAGACTTTCAAGTCGAATGCAGATATTCTAAAAGAAAAGTTGAAATGATTAATACATATTAATTGCCATTATTTATATATATATATCTTTATACTGAGTATAAAAAACTACCAAACACAAGTTATAGAAGAAAATAAAACCGAGAAGCCAGTATCAAGCTATATATCAGTGTTTTTCATCAAGAAGATACCCCTTGCTTTTATAAAAATAATCTTTTGGTTTACACATGTGGTTTAACATTCTATATAGAACAAATACAATAAATCTCTCGACATCGTCAGTTTGTGACGTGTATATCTTTTGTCAGCTTTTTTTTAAAAGAAAACACAGTGTCATCAAATGTAAACGGTAAAAGACAAAATACTGTATACATTCATACACAATGTATCATTTTGTCACCTTTTTACAAAGGAACTCTCACTTATTGATATAGAAGCAGACAATGAATCAATCAAAACATCACTGCATTTGGTCAAGAAGACCAGGTAGGGACACATTTATTGAATCGACTCTGTAAGTATTGTTGAAGGAAATGCATTTAGACTTGCCATCATGGCACGTTGTGCCTCTGCCGAAGAAAAATCAAACGAATCGTCTTTTTCTGCATGTCCTAGACAACGATCTCCGGATTTCCAGTTGCACGATTTCATATTTTGTGGTTTCAAACCCCATACTAGATGAATATTATTGTGCTTGGTATTTTCGTAATTCTGTTGAAATCCATCATAATGAAGGACTTGAGCTCTCGCATAGTTGTGACTTTCTCTGAAAACTTCCACCTGTAAAAGAGAAATGCTTTTTTCAATCATCTCATGGTGTAACAGGACACGTGTGTTTGTATGCGAACTTTGCCCGATATATTATGTTTGTTGAGGACCCCGCATCCATGACAAGAGGTAATACATTAGTGTGGCGTTGTTCAACATTTAGCAAGTGAATAGCGCTCAAACCGGTGCTAGGGGCCGTCTTGAACTTACTATCAGGTAGGAGTGTTTGCTCTTTGTTGAAGGCCTCATGGTGACTTCAAGATGAAGAACAACAATGAAAGCGTTGTTCTATTTGCTTAATCTTACCATGTATTTATTGGGATTTTGTCACATGTACATTTACTCCATATCCCTTTATCTGTTCATTTATGGTGGAATTCGTCTCTCGTGCAGTGTGGCGTTCGTAAAAAGATTCCCCGTGCTTGAGGTGTATGCTGTTTATTTTGTCGGTTATGAAGTATTTGTTCATGCGAGAATTTCTCATATGAATTCACTATCACAATTCAACATTTAACTTTTTTGTTTTGTGAAAAATTAAACTATTTTCAGACCATGTGTATACATATTGCCCACATCTCCGATTTTACTTGCCAGGTTTTCTTACAATCAGCTCGATGAGTGCCTTGTGATCGTTTATGTTTTATGTTTATTGGTCCCTTTGTCCGGCAAAGGATAACATTGTGTTTGTATTAGAACTTTGCCCGATATTTTATTGTTTGTTGATGACCCCGCATCCATGACAAGAGGGAATATATGGGTGTGGATTTAGCAAGTGAATTCCGCTCAAACCGGTGCTAGGGGACGTCTTGAACTTAGGTCTCAATAACCCGTTACAACGATGCCATTCACTTCAAGGCTAAATCGGACAATTTCAATGTTTTGCCCTCAACATATACGGTTAGCATGAGTCTCATGTCATATATCATTTCGAAGCATTTTATCTAAGGAATCCAAACCTGTTGTAAAAATATGGGGTTCACTGTTTAGTTTTCTCATAAAATTGCAACCAATAAAAATATGAAATATTTACATTCTAGATGACACGTGCTGCCCCACCATTACCAATGCCTTTTCACTCAGGTGTCAACACAATATTCATACACTTTATTCAAATATGGCACTTGTTCCCATAATTATATGCTATTAGCTTTCATTTAAGCCTTTTCATGATGTTCCGTATTTATGATTTGAAACACCATATTTTCAAATTTTTGTTCTGTAGGAACTTTTTGACTGAGGGGCCAAATGACCTGGAAGTGGTTAGTGAGACCTTACTATGAGGTAGGAGTATTTGCTCTTTGTTGAAGGCCTCATGGTGACAGATGAAGAACAACAATGAAAGCGTTTTTCGGTTTGCTTAATCTTACCATGCATTTATAGGGATTTTGTCCCATGTACATTTACTCTATATCCCTTTATTTATTCACATGCATGGGTAACTCATGTTTTTCTTTCTGTTTTTTTTCTAACCTAATACAGAAGACCATTTTGACAACTTAAGTCTCTTCAATGCAGAAAGTTGGATGTAAGTAAACGGTAAAGCGCAAAACATACATAATACATCTGAATTCACAACATTTGTAATAAATTCAAATCTGCATTCCCACAGTAATTCGACGACTAAACAATTAACTGTTAGACGGAAATTTTGAAATAAATGTTTCGATTCCAAATAACTAAATACCGAAGTTACTGTGAATTTACTTTCTGCATATGCGCATTTCGACAAATTATGTCTCATCAGTGCAGATAAAATCTAAAAGTTTGGAAGACCATAAACTCAAAAATGTTAAAAAACTGATAGAGAACAAAAAACCAAAGTGATCTAAATGTTAAGCCAAAATCTGCTAAGGACAGAGCTTTGCAAGAGGGAGATACTCCTTAGTTTTCAATAAAATTTACAAAATTTTAGATATTGTAAGGTTTAAAAAATAATCGGCTTTCGTGTCAGCACCGAAGTACTGACTACTGGGCTGGTGAATACCCTCGGGGACTAACAGTCCACCAGCAGTGGCATCGACCCAGTGGTAATAAATAACTAAATACCGAAGTTACTGTGAATTTACTTTCTGCATATGCACATTTCGACAAATTATGTCTCATCAGTGCAGATAAAATCTAAAAGTTTGGAAGACCATAAACTCAAAAAATGTTAAAAAACTGATAGAGAACAAATAACCAAAGTGATCTAAATGTTAAGCCAAAATCTGCTAAGGACAGAGCTTTGCAAGAGGGAGATACTCCTTAGTTTTCAATAAAATTTACAAAATTTTAGATATTGTAAGGTTTCAAAAATAATCGGCTTTCGTGTCAGCACCGAAGTACTGACTACTGGGCTGGTGAATCAAAATCATTAACATTCTTGGTCATTTCTTGCTTTCCAAAAGTGGAGATTTGATTTGTTCTGAAGATACATGTGTTGTGGAAAACTGCAAACTGGCTCATCCGTCCAGCATTGTTCTCATAATTTTCTTGGGGAATAATCCTCTAACCACCTAAATTTGTTTAAATTTGCACAGCAATGGAAGCTCAAGGGTTGCTTTTTAAATCTATAAGTTACAAGATACTTGCATTGGCTCCACTAAATTAAGACATCTTGCGTAATGAACGTTATTAGAAGAAACATATATTTCAATTTTTTTGCAAATATTTAACAATGGAATAAATGTAGCTGCATTTTGCTCTTAGTAGACCTTATGATATTTGAAAAGGGAGGTAATCAAACAGAATTACTCCACAATCATTTACTTTTTCATATTACTTCGGCATTTTGTTATGTATACTAATATACTTACCTCTTTGTTGTCCGGATTCAGTGTTGTACAGCTGTATATGAAAAATAATGAACTTCCGGCA
>MJUU01011857.1:67084-83042 GCA_002080025.1 Modiolus philippinarum | reverse complement strand
TTACATGACAGTCCTCACTTTAGTTAAATGGACCCTGTGATAGCTGAGAAGCATAGAACATGCGATCTCCTTGGTAAGTTGAATCCTGGGAAAGCATGCCATCTGCTTGTGACTTGAAGTCATCTGCTAAATAGCTATCCTGTAAATACCAGAAAATAAATTTGAAATTTAATTTGATTCTTTCTCAAAAACATAAACATATTTAATAGCCATTCTCTGTAATCCCATCAATTATTCTAACAGCATTCATGGTAATGAAATTCCTTTAAATTTGTTTCAATTTAACACGTCAATGAAAGAAATGTTTTGATAAAAATTTACACCTCACATGTACATTATACAGATACATATTGTATAAAATAGAACATGGGACATATCTGTGTACGTAGAAATTGTATTCCTTCTAATGTTACACACATACAAGTATATAACTTATATCGACCAGTTAACTAATCCATATATGTATTTTTTTAATTATCTCAGGCACATTTTATTACAACAACTAATCAAGAAACAAAGTCCTCTAACTTTCATTAATCATATGGGAAACATATATACATGTATCTTTGAGCAGTTTTTAAACTTTTTCAACACACTCGGAAGATTAATATTTTGATTGACAAGAATTGAATTTTAAATCTAAAACCTATCTCTAGTAGAAATAAAGGGCTACTCCGAGCGCAGCATGATACGACCGCAGCATGTCGACCACTGAAATTTGAACAAGTTTAAACTAAAATTAATGTGGACACAGTAATTTGCTGGACATAATAAGGACCTTGTCACAGAAATTAACTGGACACAAACTAGTGAAAAAAAAAATTAGCTCTTTTAATCCCTTATTACTAGGATATTGTAAGAGCTAAGAAATTCTGTTGACTACCATCAAGAGAAATCCAAAGAAAAAACTCGGGTTGAAATCCAATGAAAAATAAAGATTTCACATATTTTGAAGTATTGCAATTTGGCCCCTTTGACCCATTATAGCTTGGAAACCAAAGAGCAATGCAAAATATACTGCCATATCACTGAAAGCTCAAAATGAGAACAATCCAAAGATAAAAATCCCATCAAAATCTAAAGAAAAATAAAGACCATATATTTCTAATGATTGCAATTTTGACCTCTTTGACCCCTTATAGCTCGGAAACGGTAAGAGCTACATCAAATCTGTTGACATAATACTGAAAGCTTACATTGAGAGGAATCCAAAGAAAAAAATTCCATCAAAATCTGATGTAAAATAAAGATTTTACATATTTCTAAAAATTGCAATTTTGGCCCTTTTGACCCCCTAATAGCTCGGAAACGGTAAGAGCTACGCCAAATCTGTTTACATACTACTTAAAGCCTACAATGAGAGGAATCTAAAGAAAAAAATCCCATTGAAATTGGATGAAAAATTTAGGTGCTCCGCATGTTTTCAATTTTTGCCCCGTTGGGCCCTCATAGCTTGGAAAAGGAACAAGTTATCAAAAATCTAATGTTGCAGCGCTATGTTAATTTTTCATAAGGACACTGAAAGAATTCCCATCAAAATCTGATAAATAATAAAGATTCTACAGTCAAATATGTTAAAACATCAAATTTAACCCTTTTTGGCCCTTTTTTCAAAACGGGTGGGGTCACAATGACCAAAACTAAGCCAAGCCTTCCTTTTGTGCCAAGAAACATTGTGTTAAAATTTCATAAGGATTGGTCAACTGAAACTAAAGTTATTGACGAAAAACAAAAGTGTCTACAGACAACGACGACAGCACCATACCATAATACGACCGCAAAAATTTTTGCGGTCGTATAAAAATATAGTGATCAACCTGGTTTTGTTGCTTAATCTATATATATATATCTAAACTAACCTGTGACAGTTCAGGCTGTGAGAGCCCAGAGAGTCCTGGCTGACTCATCTGGAAAGGTTGACTCATAGAGAGTTGTCCCTGAGTCAAAGGACCTTGGGAGAATGATTGACCCATGTCCTAAAATGATATAACATAAAAATTTATACAAAACTTATAAAAAATATTCAAACATGAATTTACATAAAAATAGTCATAATACAGATGACAATCATAAATTGTACAAAATTAGTTCAATTTTCCTCTCTCAGTTTTTATTTTTTTGTCAATATTGACTGACTAAGCATTCATCAATTAATTTTTGTATTTTTTTTCAATCTGACTATTTTATCATTCTGCAATTATATTTTGTATTTTTTGTCAATACTGACTGTTTTATCATTTGTCAATACTGACTGTTTTATCATTCATCAATACTGACTGTTTTACATCATTTGTCAATACTGACTTTTTTATCATTTGTCAATACTGACTGTCTTATCATTCGTCAATACTGACTGTTTTATCATTCGTCAATACTGACTGTTTTATCATTCATCAATACTGACTTTCATACTGTCTGTTTTATTATTTGTCAATACTGACTGTTTCATCATTCGTCAATACTGACTGTTTTATCATTTGTCAATACTGACTGTTTTATATCATTTGTCAATACTGACTTTTTTATCATTTATATGCAGAATTCAAATTAACAGTAACTTCGGTATTTAGTTATTTTGTCAATACTGACTGTCTTATCATTCGTCAATACTGACTGTTTTATCATTCGTCAATACTGACTGTTTTATCATTCATCAATACTGACTTTTATACTGTCTGTTTTATTATTTGTCAATACTGACTGTTTCATCATTCGTCAATACTGACTGTTTTATCATTTGTCAATACTGACTGTTTTATCATTCGTCAATACTGACTGTTCTATCATTTGTTAATATACAGTTATTGACCGGTTCAAGGACAACAGCTGTTTTGTAAGACCAGACGACTGTTGCACGAAGCCGTTAGGCAAAGGGCAACAGTTTGGTTTGAGGGTCTTAACAAAATGGCTGTTGTCAGAGAAACCAGTCTAGAATTGTTTTATTATACCTCCAAGGGAACAGCTGAAATCATGCGTAATCACGTGACGTCGTTAACCAATGGAATGAACGACAGCTCGCAACAGTTCATCAGCGGGCAACAGTTCAAAAACTATTGACCGGCAACAGTCTTTTCCAACACAAATTGATAAAAAACAGACCAAATGTTTATTATTTTATGTAATATGGCTATATAGAGATAATACACGAAGAGGTATAACAATACTAACTGTTTTATCATTCTGCAATTAATTTTTCATTTTATTATGTTTAAAAACAATCATATCTTCTGTTCGGAATAAGAATAAAGATTTTAATATTAATTGTATACCCACCTGGCTAGCCTGACTTTGACTCATGTTTTGACTGAGTGGCTGTTGTACTTGTGTATTACTGTAGCGGGGTGGTTTCTGTCGGCCACCACGTCCTCGGTTATTGAAACGACCAGGCATTGGTTTGTTACCTTTAAAACATTAAATATTTTATGTTAATTTTCTTTAAAAACAATTTCCAAGAAAAAAATCTATCTCTACACAAAATGTTTTTAAGAAGTTGGTAAAGCAAAACTGAAAACAGTATTCTTGAAGAAAAAAAAAACCCTTCATTTTGGAAATTAAATATACTGCGACTGCACATCATTAAACAATTGCATCTATATTTTCATTTTAACAACATATTTAAAACAAAATAACGTTAAGAAAAAGGGAAAAGTAAAACCAAGCCATAATGTCTCAGTAAATCTATCATCTTGTGACTATACAACATTTTCAACAGAACATTATTAATCCCAGATCTCAACTACAGTTGAACTTAGATGGGTCGAACTGCAATAACTCAAACACCATGGATGTCTCAAACCCTTTTTTCATGGCCCTTTGTTCACTCACAACATCCCTCCAACTAACCATTTTCATAAGTACCTTAGGTGTTTGAGCCATCAAAGTTTTACTGTACATGTATTTTCTCCTGTTTTATAAGGAAAGACTCCTGACTCACTTATTAGTTCCTTCCACTATGTCTATGAAGTGAATTTGGGCTTTAATCCATATTCATAATTCATAGTCCATTTCGAAGCGATCGTAAACCATTAAATGTCCTGGTTTATTAAATCACAATTTAATACAAACACATACAATATAACAAAACACAGGTTTCCACAAACATGAACACATTCACAGCAGTTCAACACAAAAACAAAATAACAATATTTTAAGTCATAAAGTTATAAACAACAGTACAAAAGTATGGCAAAACATGTAACGTCAAAAGGCACAAAAAGCATGAAACAAGGAAAGCACTTGAATACAAGTTCACAACACCTACATGAATAGGGCCTGTAAGTCTCGTACAATTTTTGAACTTCCGGGATCAAAAATTGTACCCGAAAGTTACATTTTAAACAAAGATTTATGACGTTTCAAACAAGAATTTGAACGTCATAATCCGCAGACGTCATGATTTTGGATATCGTGGATTCTCGCGAGTCACATGACGAGACTTACAGACCCTATTCTAACTATAAGGTAATTATACATACCCATATGCATTGGTGGCTGTCCATTGAAAGTCTGTGGCATGGCTGGTGGTATAAACATATTGACTGGGACTGGTAGATTAACGGCTGGTCCTGCATATGCTCTCTCTGGTCCAATGTAGCTCATCTGATCATGGGTACGTACAATAGGCTCTCTGTATCCTTGACCTTAAAATGTCCAAAAACTATTTTCGAACAAGTTTACCATTTCAAAACATCAAATAAACAAGGAAACAAACAGGTTTAATCACATATTAGATAATCCTTTGAAATATGATTTCTTTGTACAATTGCAATGTACACTTCTGAGCTATAATTTCTATACACGTAATCAAGAATTCACATTCTCACCAATTTATCACAGAAATTGAACAGTAATTAATCACACTTTTTATTACCACAGATGAATTCATAGTATTGATCAATCGAGATATGAATATTTTTGATAACTGGTGGTCATTTAGAAAAATTACAATTAAGCAATAACAGTTGAATATCTGGGTCATTTGTCTTTATTTAATGGTCAAAAATATCTTTTTACAGAAAATATATTTTACAGGTGACACATAGAGATGCCTGTAAAAAGATATTTTTGAACATTATATAAAGATAAATGACCCAGACATTCAAATAATGTACTGTTATTACGATTCTAATGCAAAGAAACAATTCCATGTCTTATTTGTATTTATCATAGTTTTATTAAAGTGGACAAGGAACCAGACTTGACAGGGAATCTCTTATGTCCGAGGCATGTACATAGCATAATTGACGATCAGTATACTTAAGGCATTATGCTCTTTGTTGCAAGAATTGTGGTGACAAAATATATTTTTGACCCTTAATTTCAGTTGGTGATTTTTTTATCAAACATTTGCATAATACAAATGAAGAAATCTTCATGGGAGAAGGGAGGAAAGAAGTTTTTTTTTTAAGACCCTTATATTCCTGAAATCTCTTTGTGTAAAACTTGTATTTGTAAGTGATACATGTACAGTATCTTTTCAAATCAATCAACCTTTTTATTTTCTTTTTTTTTTTGGCATTGTTTTTTCTTTAGTGGACATTGATTATTCTCTTAAACAGAGGTTCATAGATTTTCCTCGTTCAGATTATCACATTTCTTGTCACAGTGCTACAACCATGTTGTCATATATCTCCTGATGTATTTCTTTGTGACCTGTAATAAAATTTGACAATAAAAATTGAAGGAAACCTGTCCCTTTGGTGTGGTAGAGGTCATAATCTGATGTAGGAAGACCTATGCACCTCTGTTTCAGAGATTGGATACTGATAAGCAGTATTTTCAGGAAATTCAGTAACCTTACTTCTATCATACACACTTCCAGGTATCATTACTTCTCTGGCATCAAACATGATGTTACTCATAAATCTTCCTCCCTGAAAATGTAAATACCAAAAGTTAAATTATAAAATAAATACAAACAATAAATCTTCCATTTTAAAAACAAAATACAAAGTTATGCGATTGTGATAGTTTCTTTTGATAGCAATGAAATACACATACAAATATTGTTCTATGTACATTTGCTTTCAGAACCTAAAATTACAATGTAATTTCCTTCCAAATACTAAATAAATTTTCCCTATATCTCATAATCTCTATTACTTTCAAACAAAAAAAAACTTCACTGCAATCTCCTACAGAAATACATTCTATATTTCTGGCTTAACAAAATACTTACAGGATTTGATGTGTTGACTAATTTTCTTGGTTTACTGAACTGTATCATACTCTCTTTCAAATTGTTCAATGGTCCTTCAACCAAACATTTCTGTTCTTTGAAATAAGTTAACAGATGATTCCAGAGTGGTTGCTGCAAAGAGATAAAACATATATGTATATTACATCTTTTTTCAGCTCATATTTAAAATACAAAATTAAAACATTTCTTCCAAATAAGAAATTTGATAAGATTTCTCTGAAAATATGATATATACTAAAATTAGTTTTATCCCAAATAATGACAATTTCTGAGAAGATATCTATTTTAAGCTCTTAACGTCCACAAAGAAGGTACATGATTTGTCCAATCAACTTACAAGAAGTTTATTGTGTAGATGAAATTGTACATTCTTCATGGACATGCACCTAGATAAGAACTATTTCTAAGTAAAAATGGCTCACAAAACTGGTCGTATAACCAACACTGGTGCTCAACTAATATCATTCCATTATATCAATTTATGTTTGCACGGTATACATTTCCAATGAAATGAAATCCAACATTATGCTGTTGCCTTATAATGAATCTTTAAATGGAAATCCAATATACCGTATTTTACGGCTTAAAAGTCGATGGGGCGTATAGGTCGAAGGGCACATTTTGGGGGAAAATTTTGGATCCGTTCTCAATATACCGTATTTTACGGCTTAAAAGTCGATGGGGCGTATAGGTCGAAGGGCACATTTTGGGGGAAAATTTTGGATCCGTTCTCAGATAGGTCGAGGGCGCTGTATAGGTCAACAGCCGACGATTTCTTGAAAGTAAGTATTGGTAAGTATAAGCTCTGTCCACTGTTTAAATTGTTTATAATTTATGTTGTACTAGCTGATTTCAANNGGGGGGGTTATGAAAATAAATAAATTTAAATAAAGCGATGTTCATAAATTGTTTGTTTTGTCATTTCCTTTTCAAAACAATTTATAATATTGTTCAGCCTTGGGAATCTCAATTAAACTGTTGTTACAACTCATTATATATTGTCAGTTTACTGGTGTAATTATTTAATCACTGATTAATTTTTATTTAGGGAAGCCATAAAGATGTCAACAAAGTGTCTTGATGGCTTGACATGTCCAGGTGTTATTCACTAATTAAGTCCAGTTTTATCTCCAAGCCATGATCCATTTCATTGACACAAATATTTAATTTCCCATAAAAATAATTCATTCAAAAGATTGAAGTAATAAAATTATGACAGCACACGTTAATTTCCCGATTGCAAGAATTTTCCTCGCCATGTTTTTACCTGTACGCATGTGCAAACATTAAGTGTAAGAGTTATTGTTCTTTGTACAGATGTACAAGTACGATAAGCAAATCCTTGTATCAGTTAAGCCAATAAGGATGGATAATTGATGTCCCTAATTGTTAAATATTAATCAAATGCTTTAAATACTGCAGAAACTTTCTTCAAAAATAAAAATATTCAGTCAGAAATGCAACCCTGAAGAACCGTAACTGATTCATAGTTGTTCCGACTTTCATCGTAATTATAACCCAACAAACACTTCCTGCTTTGCGAGTGTGCAAAAAAACAAAAAAATAAACAACATTAACTGTATTTTATTGTAATATTGAGATTTAAATGATTTAATAGCAATAACAGGAACAAAATATCAGGTCATAGAATCTTCTGGCATACCAATCAGACATCTGTACTAATTTTTTCAGGTGAGAAAATTTTGATTTGATATCAGATAGGTCCAAACAGCAGAAAGGTCAAGCCCACGATTATTTGGAAAAAAAATATCGACCTTTAGGCCGTAAAATACGGTAAAATAATGTTCCAAAACTTATCATGACCAAGCTTGATTCTGAACCTTTAAATGACATAATGAAAATTTAAAGTTTATACATGAATTACAACCTTTTCCTTACCTTTGACAAAACTTTTGGATTTCCAACAATAATTATTCCAAACCTGTAACAATAATAAAACATATAACTTGAATAAAGAAAACAATTTTTAAACAGACAAACTTGCCTTCAAAGAATAACAATTTTTCTGTAAATGGCCATTTCCGAGTAAGAAGAAGCATTAGACGAGCTCACGTACACTCTTCTTAACTAGGTAAATGACCAATCAAAACTGTTTATTTTTATCGATCAACAACAGTATCCAAGAAAAAACATCACATATGGTGTGGCGTCTATATGAAAAGCATGTTAAATGGGGCAAGGACTTAGCTTCTCTACTAAAGGTTTTGGGACATTGAACATCATATTTATGGAAAAAATAGCTACTTACATTCTATCAAAATCAAGATAGGTATATCTGATATACCTTTTCACTCATATAAGAAATTCTTCTTTTTATTCTCTCATTTTGCTGTGCTTCAATCTAGGAATGACAAAATTCCTTAAATTCATCAAAGATATCCTGATCTTTGATCTGCATTCATATTCTTACCCGAGAGAAGATCATGAAATTATTGTTATTATTTATTTATTTACTTTTTTTTAGCAAACCAATATACTCATATACTTGTTTTTGCATTGAATGTACCTACAGTGTGTGTGCTGATCCTATTTTTTGGCCGTTTCTTTTTGAACTTCATAGGTTAATTTGGTAGTAAAAAATACCACACAGACAACATACCTAGCTCTAGTTAAAGCTACATTAAGACGTCTAGGGTCATTCAGAAATCCTATTCCTTGATGTTCATTAGATCTGACACAGGACAAAATAATATAATCCTTCTCTCTACCCTGGAAAGCATCAACACTGGCTACTTCTATCTCCTGTAAACATAAAAGATTGTGAATGTTAAGAATAAAATAAAGTAACATCAAATTAATTCAATTGATTGAAGAGTTACTTCTGATTGGGATTTAGGGTCAAAGTCAAGGTCAAAGTGACTTAATTCTGTATGGGACACATACCTTTCCCAAAATGCCTCAACACACTACGTTTGGTGCAACCATACTAAAGCTATATTCTGGAATGGAGTGATAAAAGTTTTTATTGTCATAGAGGTCAAAGTGATCTAGTTTTGGTACATGACACATTATTGTTTCATCCATATACTAAGTCTGACATTTCTGGGTGCAAAGCTACATAATTTATAAATTCTCTGAAAAACCAGGACAGAAAGGCAATTCTTGAAATTCCCCATATATGTTTGCAAAGTGTAAAATAAAAGTAAAAGCAAATACAGACAGAAGACTGCTAACTGGTTGACCATACTTAATCATAGGTGTATATAGCAGGGATGTGATTTGGTTAGGGCTATTCCAGTAAAAATTCCCACCAGGGGGTGGAACGCCACTTATATTTATACCCCTCACCAAGAGAAAAAAAATTAAATATATTAGGATACAATAGAAATTTACCCACCACCAACAGAAAAAAATCTAAATGGTGTTACACCCCCGGTGGGAATTTTAAATGAAATAGCCCTTACAGCAAGTCCCGCAGAAAAATGGAATTAACCAGAAATCAGAAGTAGAACATAATATGCGAAATGGATTTGGAAACAACATGATCCATGGAAATCCACGATCACATCCCTGATATAGAGTTAAACATGACATTGATGGCCTCGAGTTTTCTAAAAAAAAATTTAACTTGCTCAAGCAGTGAAAAACTGTCACACTATGAACAAACTCTTACTCAAAAACAATTTGGTGATGAAGAGCAGAATAAGTTTCTGTACCATCAACAGAATCATTGAGAGGCCAGTGTTGTTCCGAAATTGAAGTCTCATTAAATTCATAATTATACAGGGTTTTTAAATTTTTAAGGCTTAATTTTTAACAAAGCTTGTTGGATGACAGCTACCCTTCATTTTGTATTCTTGTATTAAAATGAGCTGATAACAGAAAATAAAAGCCTTGATACAAAATCATTTAATTGTTATCTTTTCAATACCCGTACATATAAAAAAATTCACATGCATTACAAAACCAGCAGACAGGCAGAAAATCAAAATTTCAGAGCAAAAGCTAACCCTGAAAAGTGGAAATAATTGAAATACAAGATTAGGTATACTTATAATGATGAATACTGACATTTGACTAAACAGCTAATGTAATTTTGTTAACTATAATACCTACCTGATATAATTTTTTGTTCAGTGAACCACTGTACTGCATATACTGAACTATATAAGCTCTTTGTCCTTCATAAGGTGTAATGATTCCAATCTGCTCAGGTTTGATGTTAGAACGTAAGAAACGAGTGGCAATCTTCTCTACATTGGCAGTTTCTGTCCTACAAAACAAAGAAAAATATTCCACGTAATTTAATACTAATTAAATCTATGCTGCTATCATTATCTTCATCAAATATATTCATTAAATGAGGGGTTGACATTTTTTTTTAATCACTGGTTTCTCAACTAGAGGGCTGTGGTCTTGCTCATTTCAAAATCAAATATACCTCCCGCAAAGCAGGAGGTATAATAATTAAAAGTTGTATGTTGAGTATAATTTTTCAGCTTAAAGTTGACCATATAAAATCCCCCGAAACTTGTAGCCCTACTATGTAAGGGCTTTTCCATTAAAATACATGTACCAGGGTCGGAAGGCAATTTTCTACTACCCCCACAACCAAGGGTAATGTACAAATATGAATATAGCAATAAGATACAAAATCAACAAGAACCCACAAGAATTTTCATTCTCTGCCTTCCGACCCTGGTACATCCTTTTTGATGGAATAGCCCTAAGCTTTCTAAACCTTTCAATTTTAATCTAAAACATGTTAATCTAAAACCATCATATTAAGCACTAAAACAGTTTTGTCTCTTCTCTTTTCAGCAAACTGTAAATTTCTTGACAGAAAACATTACTTTGATCCTCCTACGATTGCTACTTCAAGAATATTCAAGTTTTACCTATTCAAGTAAGATGTTCCTGAACTTGATATTTCTTCCTGTCCCGAAGTGGTGTAGAAAAACATTGGCTTATCAGGCTGGGGATATGGTATATCCAAATTTTTCTTGGTACGATCAGCTGAAATGTTTAATAAAAACTTGAAAAATGTATTTTTATGCTCCTACATTCTTAGTTCTGCAGATTCTCAATGAATAGTACAATGAAATAAACATATACAGGTGTTGAAATGTGTTAACATTACAGTGTAATATCAAAAACATTTAACGGTAAAACAACAAATGCTTTATACAAATCTACAATGAAGTAAGTAAATTGAGCATAACTGACGGTTCTGAGCAGGAGGTTTGTAAGTGTCATGTGAAACAGTGAATTAATTATCAAACTGCAATTTTAAAATGCTCACTGTCAGAAACAAGACGCCCAAGGATTATAACAGATACTTTCTTTTCTGATATGTTGCATCATATCTTTCCCTGAAAATTTGACTTGAGGGACTCTCCAGTTACTTAGTATTTTGTGGTTTCAAAAAACATACAAAATGGTCCCCAATGGTGTAACTGTGAAGGACACAGCCTACAGTGCAAGGTTTGTGTCTGTGAGTAAAATAGGCATGGAATGGATTAAGACTTCAATAAATGATTCCCTAAATGTTGATTGATGAAAAGATTTCACTTGCTGGGGAAGTGTATTCCATATTAATAACCTATTTCTGTTTATGAATGAAATGCACCAGTTGACCTGGGGTCAATCAGCACAAACTGTGTCACTTTACATCATGACGTTTAAAATAGTAATGGTGCATTACATGATACCCCGCCACGTTTCACGAAATTTCTAAGTTGAAATGGGCATAACTCTAGAACTATGTGTACCGCTGAACCCAAAATTATACTTGGCCTGTGTTTTGTGGTAAACATTTCCATACCAAGTTTGAAGACAGTATATTATTTTATTCACAAGTTATGAGTATGAAACCCTAAAATTTGCAAAATTTCAAAAATTCAAGGCGCATAACTCCAGAACTCCTTGGACCTCTGAACCCAAAATTGAACTTGACCTGAGTTTTGTGGTAAACAACTTGCATACCAAGTTTGAAGACCTTGTGTTATTTCGTTCACAAGTTTATCAGTCAGAAACCCTAAAATTAGCAAAATTTAAAAGTTTCAAGGGGCATAACTCCAGAACCCCTTGGATCTCTGAACCAAAAAACAAACTTGACCCGAGTTTTGTGGTAAACAACTTCCATACCAAGTTTGAAGACTTTGTGTAATTTCGTTCACAAGTTTATCAGTCGGAAACCCTAAAATTTGCAAAATTTCAAAGTTTCAAGGGGCATAACTCCAGAACCTCTTGGACCTCTGAACCCAAAATAAAACTTGACCCGAGTTTTGTCATAAACGACTTGCATACCAAGTTTGAAGACCTTGTGTTAATTCGTTCAAAAGTTATCAGTCGGAAACATTCGGGAGACAGACAGACGGACGGACACACGACTAAGGGTATCACATAATACCTCACCACTTCGTGTGGCGGGTATAAAAAATCTATATTGTGACATCAAAATTTTGAGGGAAAAATCAACAACTCGAGACTCAACTACTGCACAAATGTTATTCACCTAATATTGTTTATTGTCTTTCCCTACGCCTATCTCAGCCTGCAGAGTACTTCTTCCGAAAAAAAAAAAGCGTATCCGGTTGACCCAAACTTAGTTGACCTGGAGATGATCATGGAATTCTCCAAACGCTTGACAAGCAATATCTTTCTATCGTTACACAAGAAATAAAATTTGATTACATGTAGCATTTTTTGCATTTTGTCTTTTCCATTTTGTATTAAAATTACAGTCACCAATGAACAAAAATACAAACAAGACGTAAGAAAAACTAAGGAAACTAGGTCCCTGAAAACTTCATTTTATAAAACATGCCATAAAAGAATAAATGGCATTTCCTTCACAACTTTAGGAGAATTTGAAACAAAGTACTTTAATAAATAAGAAATAAAAGACGATAAACAAATTATCTGAATTTTGAAAGCTGGTATATCATAAAATATCATCTCGTTTGCAGGTATATGAAGCTTGGGACTCATTTGCTGCGCTCACTTGCCCCTGTGCTTCATATTCTGGCTCAAGGATTGATATTTTATGATATACAGCTGTAAAAGCCAGATAACATATATACATATACACAGTGAATTTAATATAGGGGCTTCAGCTATTCTAGTGCCCCCAAAAAAATTTGCTTACATGTATAAGCTTACGGAGTAGGACAAATGTACATACTCTATGAGATACAAAGAAAAATTTCATAATGCAGTAAAAATACCTGGAGATACTCCATTCTGTAGAGAGCCTTCATAGAAAATGTTTGATGGGAATGAACTTAAGGCTGGGTGCATTCTGTACTGTACTTGTAGACGGATGGGTCGTATTCCTAGCACAACAAGTCTTTCAAACAATGACTGAGAGAGTCCTGCTCTAGCTGCCTTCTTACACATGACAACAGGTCCTAACTGGCAGTGATCTCCAACCAGAATCAACTGTAGATAAAACAATGCAAATACTGACCATCAAATAAGTTGCATTTTAAGTATGAATTCCAATTCTCTCATTCCAAATCATTTTGATATACAAATTTTTGACTTCAGCATGTCAAGTTTAGAGCAGATAATACATTTGTAGAATCTGATGATACTTTTTGATTTTGTGGGGCTCAAACTGCTGGTGTTTTATTTTTGTGATATCTCTTATTCATTTGTTTCTTTGTTTTATTTTTTTGTCCTGTTATCTCCATTTTTTTCTATCTTTATATTGCCATGTTTTGAAGTTTAGATTTTTCCTCATTTGTCTTTTTGCTCTGGTATTTCTTTACCAATGTATTTAATTTTTTATACATGTTTCATTTAAAGAACCTGAACTAATCTTATTATCATACTGTGTATGCTATTTCCTGTACCTATTCATTTTGTTTTACATGTGCACATAAAAGTAAGATGAATATTTCAGGTCAAACTTAACATCATAGGACAATTTGCATAAATCTAAAATAATTTCTGTTGGATCTACATTTTTGTAGATCCAATACAAGCCTAAATATTGTATTGAAAATTTTAACATATTAAGTTTTTATTATAAAGTTTCAATTTCAGTCTTTAAAGTAAAGCATATCAGCAATCAAACATAAAGAGTGATTGGAGACTATGGGATAATTCTATCAATCTGACCAAATCTGATCTAAATGTGTCATACTATATCCTTATGACTCTTGCCTTTATTTTAATCAGATGAAATATTAAATAGTTTTTCAACCAACAAGTCAATATTTTTTTTTTTTTTCATTATTTGTTTGTTTTATTTTTGTAATGTTTATATACCTGTCTACATCCAAGAACTACAGGAATCATACACTCTGGTTCTGTGGCCTGAGTACTTTCGTCAATCAGTACAGATCTGAACTGCATCTTAGACAGACGAGGATCACCACAACCAACACAGGTAGCACAGATAACATCAGCATGCTGAAGTGAACATAGAAGTAATCAAATATTCACTTGCTTTATTAATTCTATTTTGTGTATTATCATTATGAGGTATAATAAATCTCATTGATTTTTTTGTATTACAGAAGGATTCTGGAGAATATGGGCAACTAGAGCATGTCGAAACAAGGGCCCCGCAATTTCGATCCTGAAACTATGGGCAAAAGTAAAAATCAGATAAGAGTGGATTCAAATTCTGTTTGACACACTAATGTGTTGATACAGTAATTTGCTGGATACAGTGATTTCTTGAAGTTATACCAAACTATATCATTTCTTAGCTTCAGACTAAATATCAAGTCATTTAAAGTTAAAAATCAAAGTATCAGCAAAAACAGAAAGTAGTTCAGTGACAAACCTAAAAGTCGCTCACACAATACAAATCATCATTTCCAAGCTTCATACCAAATTTCAAATCATTCCCTATTGTAAAAGCCAAATAATCTGTGACAAAAATTTCGTTCATAGAAAAAAAATCAAAGTATCGGCAAACAGGAAGTGGATACCTGACGAACTTGAAAATCGCTTACACAATACAATTCATCCTTTCCAAGCTCCAGACCAAATTTCAAATCATTCCCTATTGCAAGAGCCAAGAAATCTGTGACGAAAAAGTTGTAAATAGTAAAATAAAGGGCTACGCCGAGCGCAGCATGATACGACCGCAGTATGTCGTCCACTGAAATTTGAAAAAGTGTAATTTAAAGTGAGTATGGACATAGGAAAGAGCTTGACACAATAATTAGACGGACGCAATAAGGAGATTGACCGAGTAATTAGCTGGACACAAACTAAGGAAAATAAAAATTAGCCCTTATGACTCCTTATGATTTCTCTTTGACCCTCTATAGCTCAGAAACGGTAAGAGCTACGCCCAATCCATTGACATGATGCTGAAAGCTTATATCAAGAAGAATCAAAAGAAAAAAATCCCATCGAAATGCGATGAAAAATAAAAATTTAAGGTAATCTGTAAATTTACGATTTAGGCCCTCTTCGGCCCCTCATAGCTCGGGAATGGCAAGAGCTGCGTCAAATCCGTTGAAATACTACTGAAAACTTACATCAAGTAGAATCCAAAGAAAAAAATCCCATCGAAATCCGACGAAAAATAATTTTTTTAGGTTATCTGTAAATTTACGATTTTGGCCCCCTTCGGCACCTTATAGCTCGGAAACAGTAAGAGCTACGCCAAATCCGCTGACATATAACTGAAAGCTTACATAAAGAGGAATCAAAGAAAAAAATCCCATCGAAATTCGATGAAAAATAAAAATTTTAGGTTATTTGTAAATTTACAATTTTGGCCCCTTCAGCCCCCTCAGCTCGGAAACGGTAAGAGCTACGCCAAATCCG
>MJUU01011857.1:31627-48985 GCA_002080025.1 Modiolus philippinarum | reverse complement strand
AAAAATCTTGTGGTGCAGCACTAGTTTATTTTTCATAAGGAATCCATTGCAAAAAACTTCGTCAAAATCGGACTAAAAATTAAAAATTAAAATTTTTGAAATTCGCCCCTTTTGGGCCCCATTTATCTGGTGAACGGTACATGCCACATGAAATCCGTTGGCATACTCCAGATTGGAAATTTTCTAAGGAGTACACTGAAAGAAACCCCATCAAAATCCGATAAATAAAAAAGATTCTACAGTCAAATATGTGAAAACACCCAATTTAATCTTTTTTTTTGTCCCCAATTCTGAAATGGGTGGGGCCAAAAACTAAAGGAAAAAAAAAATTCTCAAGAATGTTCCAAGAAACATCATACTAAAATCTGAAAACAATCCATCTACTAGAACCAAATTTATGCTGTCCACAGACACGAAAATACCTAATTTAACCCCTTTTTGGCCCCTTTTTTGCCTCTTTATCAAAAACGGGTGGGGCAGGGAATGCGAAGCTTAAGCTTGTGCCAACAAACACCATACTAAAATTTGATAACAATCCATTCACTAGAACCAAAGTTATGCTGTCCACAGACGCCGACGCCAGCGCCATACTATAATACGACCGCAAAATTTTTGCGGCCGTATAAAAACTAGAGGCTCATCAGATAATGAGCCTGTATCGCACACCTGACAAAGATGCTTTTAAGCCATGCCTATGCCATAGCTGCCAACCCCAACTTACTGAAATCCGGAATCAGGCCATTGAAAAAGCGGAAATTGGCATTGTTTTGCGGAATCCATGAAAATCTTTTGGGACCGTGTTAAAAAGATACTGATACAAAGAAAGGATACATGTATCAGTTTGGCTTATTTAGACAAGTACAATTCACTTTGAAAAATGTTTTAAATATGATGAACCCATCGATTTTGCATCAACATTTTATGCCTGTCAGTGTCAGTCTGATTACACATGTCGTTCAATGTCGTTTAAATCGCCATGCCCAATGCCGATATCAGAAATAAAAAAGTTGCACCGTACATGGTATTCATCCACATGGGATTTAATAATTACAAACTGATATCTTTTCATGTTCTTCGCTTTGATTTTTTGAAAAAAAAAGCAAGTCTTAGGCTAAGCTCAGACAGACTTAGTTTTAATTCAAAATCAAACACTTCCGCGTAAGTCATTTATCCGGTTTCTACCAACTGCAAATTTAAAACTTCATATATCTGATACAGGACATACATAAAAACTTAATTACTTTCAGCAAATTAAACATCAATTTTCATGTATGCCTGCAATTTATTCAAAACTAATTTCAACATTTTCTTTTCTAATTGAAGGGTCAATATCCGAAATGGACATGCTAAAATCCAGAATGCGGAAACAGCCTCTATTTTTCGGAAACATTCCAGGCAATCCGGAATGGTTGGCAACTATGCTATGCTGATGATCAAAAATGTTTTTCCTATGTGATTTTCCCATAGGGTCCACTGTTAAACTATGTTCTGTGCTGGCGACCATGTTTTTCATCGGATTGGAACGAAATGAGCAATCTTTGTTAAGGACCTTCCATACATCATTCGTGTAAAGTTTGGGTAAATTTGCTTCAGCAGTTTCAGAGGAAAAGATGAAAATGTGATTTTTCCAATAGGGTCCAATGTTGAACCTAAGTTCCCCGCTGGTAGCCATGTTTTTTATTGGATGGGAATGAAATGAGCAATCTTTGTAAAGGACTTTCCATACATATCATTCCTGTAAAGTTTGGTTGAATTTGCTTCAGTGGTTTCAGGGGAGAAGATGAAAATGTGATTTTCCCATAGGACCCAATGTTAAACTTTGTTCCGTGCTGGCAGCCATGTTTTTTATTGGATCCAAACGAAAAAGCAATCTTTGTTAAGGACCTTTAGTACATCATTCCTGTAAAGTTTGGTTGAATTTGCTTCAGCGGTTTCAGAGGAGAAGATGAAAATGTGATTTTTCCAATAGGGTCCAATGTTAAACCTAAGTTCTGCGCTGGCGGCCATGTTTTTTATCGGATCAGAACGAAATGAGCACTCTTTGGGCCTAAATATAAAATAGTGTTTGTTTCCCAAAACCCGACCGACTAAGAAAAATCACTGCTACCCAAAATATTTTATTGCCAATTTTGGAAAGGAAATTATTTTTTTCTGCAGTTGTGGAAATTTGTTGTAAAATTGCTTTTTAAGAAAAAATAAAATAATTTCCCTACCTACCTACCCACACGTAGCTGGGTAGAGTCGGGTTTGGGGAAACAAACAATAATTTAATTTTTGCCTTGTAATGGACCTTCCATACATCATTCCTGTAAAGTTTGGTGGAATTTGCTTCAGTGGTTTCAGAGGAGAAGATGAAAACGTGATTTTCCCATAGGGTCCAATTCCGTGCTGGCGGATCCAAGCGAAATGAGCAATCTTTGTTAAGGACCTTTAGTACATCATTCCTGTAAAGTTTGGTTTAATTTGGTTCAGTGGTTTCAGAGCAGAAGATGAAAATGTGATTTTTCCCATGGGGTCCAATGTTAAACCTAAGTTCCCCACTGGCAGCCATGTTTTTCATCTAATCGGAACGAAATGAGCAATCTTTGTAAAGGTCCTTCCATACATCATTCCTGTAAAGTTTGGTTTAATTTGCTACTGTAGTTTCAGAGGATAAGATGAAAATGTGAAAAGCTAAGGACGACGAACGACGGACGCCAAGCGATGGGACCTTTTGGGTCTGGTGAGCTAAAAAATAAATAAGAGTCGATGAATTTCTGAAATGGTCATACAGCTCATTAAAATTATTGCAGTTGGAGTTACATTTTTGTTATGGTCTCATGTTCATTTACTTCATATCCTTTCGTAAAATATTAAATACAGGGGTTTGTCTTTTATTGCAATGTGGTAAAACAATTCCCCGTGGTAGAGATGTATGCTCTTTATTTTTCTTAGATATGGTGAACTTGTACATGAGATAATATCTCATGTGTATACTTTGTTCAATTACTATTATCTAAATTTATGTAAATTCTAAAACCGAAGGAATAACTCCCTCCATCGTAGTTTTGTCCTTAGCTATATTACTTTTTATATTTCTGATTATTCGGATTTCGTTTGCTTGTATGCATTTTAAATATTTTCTGAAATTATGGATTTCCTTTGTTTGGGTTCTAGTGCTGCTGATGAGGAATGAATTTCCGAAATGGCCATACAGCTCATTAAAATTATTGCAGTTGGAGTTAACATGTGTTATGGTCTCATGTTCATTTACTCCATATCCTTTCGTAAAATATCAAATCAAATTTTTTTAATAGCTGGTGCACACTGGTATTAATATGCACTGAAGATTCTGTGAAAGTTTCATTGAATTTTACGAAGAGGTCTAAGAGGAGTTGTCAAGTGTACGTATTCCTATGGCAGACAGAATAACAAACGGACGGACGAATGGAAACCATGATCACTGTATACTGCCCACTAAAGTTGGGGTATAATAACCAATCCATTGGTTTTATATCTGTTGAATGCACATTAAGAAGAAAATACAAATTTTCTGGCCCTTTTTTTCCAACAACTGGACCAAGTGAAGACATTTTAGAACCAAGCAGGTACAGATCTACAGGTTTGACCCCCCCCAAAAAAAAATACATATATAAAACAATTAGTGTAAAAAAAGGGTTCAGGTCAAAATTCATCATAAATGTCTGCACACAAATTATATTGTTGTATATATTGTTAATCTAAAGTGTACTTACGAGCATGCATGTTTTGGAAGGTCTTTCATACAAAACTGCTCCTCTTCATCTTCTTCAAAATTAAGTTCCCCCACACCCTGGGCAACTGTATTGACTTTTGCATCAACATCATTTGGTACATTATTATCTAATCCATTTACTTGCTAAAAAAAAAACAAAATTATCAAAAAATATACAATCTACCATTCAAAATGTCAGGTAAACAAAACAAATTTTAAAATCCTGTGTAATAAAGATTTAACCTGTTATAATGACATGAATGACATTCATCAGTTGACTTCAGACTTGAACAGCTGGTGTTTTCTGTTTTAATTCTTTGGAAAAATTTATGAAAACTGTCCATCAAATAAATAAACTGTCGACACAGGATATGTCTCCCCTGCCAAATACATTACTTGAACCTGCACATTGATCTACAGCAGCAGCCATTTTATTGAAATCTTAGTATTAAACTGTGTGCACTACCTGCTTGATGTGATAGTTCATGAATGACTGAGGGGTCATCCACACCATGACCCCTCCATCATTAAAATGTTCAATCAGCATGTACTCCTCAAGACACAACTGCATGTCAAATATCAAGTGGCTAGGCTGAACAGTAATAAAGAATTCAAAATTTCAATTATGGATTAACTTTTGGGAAATAGAAATAAAATGCTGATGAAAATCTCTGCTGATGCTAATGCAACTGCATATCAAATATCAAAGGTTTACCATGCATGGTTGATGTTAAACAGCCCCAAGAAAGACTATAACATTTGATAATGTGAAAAAAATCAGTCAGTCAAGAGTGACTGTAGTTGCCATGGGCATCTATAGAAATAAAATGCCACTGAGAATGATATGTACTGACGCTAATACAACTATACAGTTAGCTCAACGCGAACTGATTCTCTCTCTCCTATCATGGATTTTGGTGTAACACAGTGCGACAAGGTTAATTTCAGATAAATCTCCAAGATCCCCCCAAACTCTAATTTCAACACCACAAGTTTTATTGCTGTTGAGGGGCAATAAAACTTATGTATGTTAATTACCTGTCCGATTATCAAAATTCAATGATTGGCATGTTGCAAGTCAATATTTGTTAGAGTTGTGGAAATTTCAACATCCTTGCAGTTAATGACAAATTATTTTCTTGAAAATACATTTTAGTAATATTTTGATAACTGTCGGTGTCAAAACATTATAAAAAAGTAATTTATTGGTATTGCTGCATAAAATTGAACGTTTCTACCTACTTGTGAAACATGAGGTTTTCACTTGTTGTTACACTTGAAAAACATTCTGGTCTCGACTATGGATTAAAAGGTTTTACAGAAACAAAATGCATTTAAAGCTTTTAAAAAAATTAATTAAAGATTTAGCGCAAGTCCTTCTAAAAAACATTCTTTGTATTCTCTCATTCCTTTCATACGTAAAGTTTTCAAGACTTTCTGAAAATCCTGTTTTAAAGTGAATCAAGCATCACCAACAGGTAAACATCTAAAAATAGAATCTGTGACAAAATACGTTTGCAGATTTACACAATTTTTATTAACCAAATGAACCTTTTTATATGTTTTCTTTATTTTTTGTAAACAATTTAGACCATTTCATGCAGCATTTACCACAACATGCGGATCTTTTGTCATTAGAATTTATCGGTAATGAATTTATCGGTAATTTGTATGAATTTCCTTTGATCTGCATTGCCTGGTATTCTCAGTACCAATGAAGATGCCGTGAGATAGAAAATAACGGGTCACTGTGAAGGCGTCACGTGCGGGTTGCTATGCTGACATCATGTTTGGTACTACATGTCGTGTTCATACGCGTAATACATTGAATGAAGAATGCATATGAATTATTGCAATAAACAATAAATTGGCTGTGATTGAAGATAAATTTCAATGTATTTCAATTTCTTGTAGAGTTATCATTTCGTGAATTACTGATAAAAGAAATATAGGATATTTAGGAATAAAAGCCCTGTCCTTGATAAACTGGAGTTTTCTATGTATCGTGTGCGTTTTTGTCACATGTACATTCACTCCATATCCTTTCATTTTTCCTATTTGCTGCAGAGTTTGTCTCTCGTGCTGCGTGGAGTCCGTAGAAAGTCTCCCCGTGCTTGAGATGTATGCTCTTACAGGCTTTCAGAAAGTTGAAAAATTCTGCCGGTCATTTGGTCCGACAAGCAAGAAAAATTGCCGGACCCAAAGTGAACTTGCCGGACCATTATGACGAAAATCCGGAAAAAAATCGTGTTTTCTCCGTTCCGGTTCCGATGTACAAAATCGGAANTTCAATTTGGCTGTTCAATATTTTCATTGTTTTTACTAAAATGTTATAATCTGTACACACGACTATTTTTGCCCTTTCAACCAAAGTTACACTGCAAGGTTTGACTACATCTATTTCGATGCGCCCCGTGTTATCTATCGATGTTGTTTTTGTCCTTATTTTGTCTTTCGTCGGGCTACTTAATGACAAATATTTGTAGGCATACATTGCCCGATTTTACTTTTTTTTTNTGACATGCAGATAAACAGAGGCAACAACCAATGGACAGATGAAATCTCTTGCCGGTCCTCTGGTCCGACACGGATAATAATTTGCCGGTCCAGACTCAAAAATGCCGGTCAGGACCGACGGACCGGCACATTTCGGAAAGCCTGCTCTTATAATATTACAGTTATGGCGTGTTTGTACGTGTGAGAATTTCTCATACGTTTACTACTTCATTTATTTATTCAATTTGGCTGTTCAATATTTTCATTGTTTTTACTAAAATGTTATAATCTGTACACACGACTATTTTTGCCCTTTCAACCAAAGTTACACTGCAAGGTTTGACTGNTAGGGGCCTTCTTGATCTCGCTTGAGGGGGTGAATATTGTTCACCTCTAGTTGAAGACCTTCAGGCGACATCAAGATGTAGACAGGAATAAAAGCCCTGTCCTTGATAGACTGGAGTTTTCTATGTATCGTGTGCGTTTTTGTCACATGTACATTCACTCCATATCCTTTCATTTTTCCTATTTATCACGGCTTAACGCATCAAGCTCGCCCTAGCGGGCTCACTTGATACTGGCCGTGATAAAGTCTGTATCAAAAACAAAATGTCCTATATTCCATATCTACCGGGATTTTCATGCCAATTTTTTTCAAGTTATTCAAAATCAATTTTTTTTACTTTTAATTACTACCTTTACAGTGAGGGAACTCAATTTTTTTTCACACTCGCCATTTTGGCGAGTGTATTTTACTTACAGCTCGCCAAACTCCCTTTATACTCGCCAAATTTTGCAGTTTATCAAGTGGGTTAAACTCAGCAAAAGGTCCCGTTTGGCAAAAAGGAGAATAATTTTAGTAAAAANACAAAATGTCCTATATTCCATATCTACCGGGATTTTCATGCCAATTTTTTTCAAGTTATTCAAAATCAATTTTTTTTTACTTTTAATTACTACCTTTACAGTGAGGGAACTCAATTTTTTTTCACACTCGCCATTTTGGCGAGTGTATTTTACTTACAGCTCGCCAAACTCCCTTTAAACTCGCCAAATTTTGCAGTTTATCAAGTGGGTTAAACTCAGCAAAAGGTCCCGTTTGGCAAAAAGGAGAATAATTTTAGTAAAAAAAATCATCCCATGCTTTTATCAGATGAAATCGATTGGATGGTGTACCAAAACCAAATATGATCAAACATAGATTGTCCTCAGGAATGTCAATTACGCTACTTCAACAAAAACTTCTGATTTAATCTTGGTTGCCTTTTTTCACAATTTTGCGGCTAAGTTGGTACATGTAGTTTCTAAACATTGACATGTTATAAACATCGAAATTCACGCTATATTTAGACAGCAACCACATGGTTTCCCGCAACGCTAGAAATCGAAAGTATCTTTTCTTCGATCTGCGCATGACAATTTCAAAGGGAGATAATACAATTATTTTGATTGGCTAATTAAAATAGACTCTTCAAAACAATTGCTTGATGGATATTGATTTACAAATTTTTTCCCAGGGGAAAACTTGATGCGTAGGGCAGTTTCATTGATTTTATTAAAGACCCAAAGAATACTTTACCGGACATATCTCGTGACCGGCAACTTGCCTCAAAAGTTCCACTCACCAAACTGGCGAGTGTGGAGTTCTGGACACTCGCCAAATGAGATTGTTACTCGCTTTTGGCGAGTGGTGAGTTCCCACACTGCTTTAGAAAAAAATATAATTTTTATTAAAACTTGACTGATGAAATGTCAATGACTTGCTAATTATCCTCTGTGATTACCGGCAAAAGATCAAAGGAACACATGTAATAAATTTCGCTGTGTTTGGAGGGTTTTCGCTTTCAGGGCAATAAACATGATAAACGATACGCTAATCCGTGTGATTCCTCCAAGAAGACACGAATATTTTTCAGTGAAAATCGGTGTTTAGCAGTGCCCCACCAGGAAAATACTCGGTGTTGAGAGAGAGAGAGAATCAGTTCATGTTGAGCTAACTGTAACTAAATTTATATCATTAGGCTATAATGAGCGTTTAATGTTCACAGATACAAGATAAAACAATATCTGACAAAAAGTGCAAAATTTCAAAGCTAGTGGATCGGAGCATGACTGCAGGGGCATAAATATAAAAACACCATTAAAATGATTTGGACTGATGCTAATACAACTGCATACCAAATATCAATGGGCTACCATGAGTGGTTGATGTTAAACTGATGCAAGATATAACCTTAAAATTTGATAAACAGCTGCAAAATTTCAAGTCATGATCAGTGGAGAATGCTTGTGGGGAATAAAAGCAAAACTTATCTCTACTGTTGCTTATGCTGTGTTAGCGGTAGGCCAAAATTTCCTTTAGCCAAAGTGGCTAATTGGTGCAAATTATAATTAGCCACACTGAAGTTTCATTCGCCACAAAAAAAAAAGAAAATTTTGTTTTAAAAAATGCAAAAAATTAAATTATTTCAAAGTATTTCCTCAACATCGAAGGGATGCTGTCATTTTCGTCAATTCTAGTCATACATTCAAATTATTTGTGAGAGGAAACCTACTAAAGTTGTAGAAATTGATTTCAATAGCAAAAAGGTTGATTGAGCTAATGGATTGATTCTTCGGTTCACCTGCGCTAGCCAGAGTGAATGAGGTCCGGCAGGTCTCACTCTAGGGTTCAATTCGTGAAGTGGCAAAGTCACTTTCATGATAAGAATCATGTTCTCCTGTAACATATATATTTTAACACACTCGCAATTGAATTTTCACTGGTTTAAAACTTTAATTATTTTATTATTGCAAGAGTCATCGCTGAGTTTTCATGTCCGCCATGAATCAGGTAAACAAAAGTATGATAATAAAAAGAAAGAAAGACGGAAACGGACATGAAAAACCGGAACTGTACTACTTCAACGTTATCTATTCCGGAAAATGGATGCCGAAATACCCGTCATTGGTTTCAATTTAAGTTTTATTTTCATCTTCTGATCTGGTCATAAGAACGTTTTTTGGAAGGAAGTTTTCTATTGATATCATGATATCTCCGAGTACAGTATATTGATTTTTCTCATTCACCAAAGTGGCGATTAGACCGAGTTTTTTAATCGCCACATGGAACAATCATTCGCCCCTGGCGAGTGTGGCGACCTTAAGCGCTAACACAGTTATGTCATGTATATACCTGCCACTATGTTGAGTATAAGTGGTACTGGTAGATGTTAAACAGACCACAGGGCTGTTGTTTTTTTATTTTTAGTTTTACGAACCCTCCTACCTTAAAATTTTGACCCAAAATTGAAAAAAAATTAGCTTTTTGAATTTTATTTTTATTTTTTTTTTCGACCCTACAAATATTTGGCCTATTTTTTAATAAAATTCCTATTGTTTTAATCAAAATTACAGTTTTTTTGCCTGACCTCAATTTTTCTGGATTTTTTTTCCTTCCTCCTATCCACCAAAATTTAAGAAAAATTTCGTAAAACTAAAAATTAAAAAACAATGGCCTAGATAAGACTTAAATGGTTGATGCTGCTGCCAGAATCACCACACCTAGCCTAGTCTAGCCTTCTTTGCATTTCCTTGAAGGCTGGACAAAAAACCCAAGTTATGAAAATTAAAAAAACGATTAGGAAAATACTGTGTTCCAGATATCGGTTTGATAATACCAAGCATGCCAGAAATTTCTGCTAGCGGTTGTTGAAATCAATAAAACACCAGAATATTTTTTTCAGCAATGTCGGCGATAATCATCCCATCTGATCACTACTGACGGACCAATGCTTAAAATTTCAAATGAATTTGCTAGACTCAGGTTGGTGATTAGGTTCATATCACACCTTTAACCCCCTTGTTTACAAGGGCAAATGGATGGACAATGAATGCAAAAAGTAGACTAATCAAGATACCTCCATTAACAATTTCGTACAAGTGAATTGAAAATGACAACCCTGATTAATTATCACTATTTCTTGCCAGGCAAATGCTGCGACGTCAAGAAAAAGTGATAATTAACATGATTAATAAGAGTACTTCATTTTCAATTCTCTTCTATATGAAATTGTTGATTGGGGTAGTCAGATTAAAGTCAGTGTTATTTCATTTCCTAACTTTGTCACATTGGTGTTTTCAGTTAAGTGTTTTTACCAGTAGAAATTAAAGGTGTCGGCGATTTATGGGGATAGTCTCCAGGGAAAAAAGTACTTGCCAGTTCAGGCAAGTTCAAAGTTGTTTTTACTCGCCCAATAATAAATGAACATCTGAACATATATTTGGCGACCTGGCGAGTGTTTATTTTTCACATTGTCATGCCTTTCACCCACAAATACACATCAAAGAATGTTGTGGATTTTTTTTATTTATTCTGTTTATCATATTGATATAAAAGAGATGTTGACTTAAAATATATTTTATTGTCAAAGACAAATGAGATGTACAAAATGTAAATATTCCTCGATGTGTACAATGGTAGAGGCTTTGATGGCTCCTACAAGTTTCAGTCATTTGTCCAGACTGGGTTACAAAGCAAAGTGAACAGTCCTCGATCGTCCACCTCCTTATACAGACTTAGGTAATTTATGTTGCCATGATCCCTTAAACAGTCAGGGGAATCACAGAAACAAGTGACTAGGTAATCACTTATATAAGTGATTTTAGAGCNTTTCACAGGAAAGTACAAATCTTTGACGGACTGTCTAATTTTCAGGGGGAAAATCCTAATTATTAGGCTTTCCAGCGAATATCAGGACTTTTCCATCCAAGATTAGGACAAATAGGTTTGTAGTGAGTCCTCGATCGTCCACCTCCTTATACAGACTTAGGTAATTTATGTTGCCATGATCCCTTAAACAGTCAGGGGAATCACAGAAACAAGTGACTAGGTAATCACTTATACGAGTGATTTTAGAGCTTTTCTTATGAAAATCCTAAACAACCATAAAATGGCAAACTGATGCAATGCCTTGCTTTGAAAACTCATGTAAACTATTTCTTATTATAGTCAAGTACAAGTCAGCTAAGAAATATGCAAAATTAGTATGCCATTTGACAAGATATTGAGAAAAATTAAGATTTTTGACAAAATTTGGTATTTTTTAGGTCATTTTGAAAGTCAATTGTCCGTGTGAATATGAATTTTCCTGATACTCGTGATAATTATTTTGGAAACTAGGATGTCTCAGCTTCAAGTTAAATCAATAAAAAAGTACTGTTCTCGGACAAAAAACAACTGTTCTTGGGGCCCGAAAAAACCTGCAGCCCTTTTCACAAAAAATCTTACGATAAAAATTAGTCGTAAGTCTTTAACATTTCATATGACTTACGATTAAAAGGGAAAATCAAGAGAGACAACCCTTACTTTCCATTATTTGTCAAGATTTAGTCACTGCTAAAGGTGACTGAATGATCACTTGTTTTAGTGGTTCCCCTGACTGTTAAAGGCAAGTCAAGTCAAGTAAACTTTATTTTTAAAGTCGGTAGATGAAAACAATAAACATAAGCTCTGTAGAGCTTTTAAAACCGCCAGACACTGACTTTGCATTTTCCATTGATTGTTGGCTGTACTGCCAGTTTTATTTACATATTCACAATCAATTTGCAAAGTCCAATTAAACATTGTCATTGATGAAAATATGGTTTTAATGTACTAAATTACCCAAAAGTTACACTCACACAAATGACAATGACATTGTTCAAAAGTGAAAGTAAATCATGTTTGCACACGTGTTACAAGCAGTTAACGTGATATTCAAATGAAAAAAAAACAACTTTTCGCGAGTACACTTCATGAATTACCTGACTTTGATTTGATTCAAGTTGTGATGCCTGTGTTTGGGATTGGGTCTGCGAAGGGAGGGTAAAATCTGTGAAGTCAAATTCCGTTCCTTGGGTATCGGCCCCAATGAGATCCTCCTCCGTTTCGAGGAACGTCAAAGTCTGGGAATTCGGGGCGTAAGCGTCGACACTCATTCTGTCATTTTCTTCTCAAGTGTTCAATCAATTCCACAAACGTCTCTAGGCATGAAATGCCGATCAAATCATTCTTATAACGGAAAATTAAATTTGGAATGTGTTTCCTTCTAACTCATGCCATTTGTGTCCAAGGCTGTTGACGTCACTAACATAACATAAATTGATGACGAAAGGGAATCAATAAAAGAAAGATTTTAAGATGAAAAAAAAAATAAGGACCCCCCATTGGAAATAAGTTACCACTGGTGGCTTTTATGGGCTATCCTAGGCTGTCAGGTTTACATTTCAAGTGCTTTTAAATCTGATTTCATTTTTTATGATTTTAGTGCTAAATATTATAATAATCTTAAATACTTATATCTTATCTAGTGCTTTCAGTTTTATTATTGTTAAACTGATATTTTATGTATAATTGTTTGTATGTAACTTGATATTGCCTGAATAAACATTATTGTTATTATTATTTTTTAATAATTCAGTATTGTATTAATTTCCTATTCTAGAATTTGGATTTTTTGTGTGTGTTGAAACATAGTTTCAAAATGTGAAATGAAGTTCAAAGTATGGGTTCATTTAATTGACAAATATCTAAGGTAGATAGGTTCAGTCGGATTTTTTTCCTTTTCACAGCCTTGGGATATAGATTAGCTATGAAATGAAAATAATAATAATAATAGAAGGTGATCAATGTGCCTTTTAAAAACACTTGATCAAGGACGTGTAATAATACATTATAAGTCCTTGACTTGATTGAAATTATCAAATATTCAAAATCAAAAAATATTTCTAATGAATATATAGATAAAAAGACTTATAATGATTATAAGTCCTTGATAAGTGATATAAAAACAGGCATTTTTGGTATCAGTTTATTTCGAACTAATCCATAGATTTCTTTCTATTTTATTCACAGGTAAGCTCTTTTGACATACTTTAAAAAAAGAAACATAAAGAAAAATTGAGTCACCGGCCTTATTTTCAACATTTTGTAAAATGTTCATGGTGATATATGCAAAATATTTTATCCGATTATCTCCCTTTTCTAAATGTCCCTTTTCAGATTATGTTACTTCCAAATTATCAAACCATAACTTATTAAAAAAATGCATGTAACTAGTACCTTCGTGTCCTTGTCTTTTGTTGTGAGTGAAATAATACTGCAAATGTGATCAAAAGAGACCACCAATCAGAGATTGCCAATCTTTTTTATTAACCAGGGAGTCCCTGAACCAACATTATGAGTTTAAAATCAACCTCAGTAAAAATTTTGGCTGTGACCTCGATCTCACTGTGAAGTTCCTGTTTCCATAACACTTTTGAATGAATGTCTTTTTGAATTGGTATAGGTCTCTATCACGTACGGTTTTGGAGAAATTCGTTGTTAAAGAAGCATACAATTTTTCAAGGGGCATTACTGCAAAATCATGGGGTACATAGGACTAGTTTTTTACCAAGTGTAAGGAATTTTTGTCATGTTCCAACGAACATTTTTCCTGTAATACTTTATCACCCTCCTCTTACGGATTCCGAGTTAATCTACCCACTAGTTTTAAATTTATTAACTCATTATATTTAATTATCATATTACTATTTATCTTTGGATCTGGGTATGCGCACAAAGTAAACATTGCATAATCTTCAAAGTGACGAAGGAGGCAATTATATGGCAGAAGCAGAAACAAGATTTACCATGTGTTGGTAGTTAACTCTTCAGTGTGAGTATGATCGAGTAGTCAAGCTCTAGCATTTCCTGATCAACGATACCAAGTGTCAAAGTGAAATTTTGAAACACCTTTCGGCAAATAGTGGGAGAAAAAAAATAATCAGAATAAATATAAGAAAGTCTTACACCTTTGCCCCACCTTTCACACTACAAATATATCCTTAATTCTGGAAGACTGACAAGACACGACAAAGCAATACTTATATACTTACTCAACATGTGAAACCCCTGTACTACTGGAGGGATAATCATTTGTTTATTGTTTGTTGGTTCCATCTGTACCACCCATCTGTCGCTTCATCCAAGTGTCAAGTCTACTTTGTTGTTCTGTATGGATTCTTGGAACCGTCAAATGGCTACAACTGACGCCTTTCGCCTTTGTTTCAGAACAAACTACTTCTCCAGGCAACGGAATTTCGTTAATTATATCATCAGCGACTTTCATTGGATCCAATTCCATTGGAGTGTGGACACCTTTAGCGGCTTTCGGTCTAGTTGAAAAGTTTGCTGGAGTGTTTTTAGAAGAGATCAGTTTATAAACATCTTTATCTAATTGTTTCATACAAGAAGACAAGCTTTTACCTGATTGGCCTTGTTCCGAGATGTTTTGTTTGGGTATAATAAGTACATTGTTCATGTTCACAGTACATGGCGTATACCCATCATTATCCAATTCAAAGCCATCTTCAAGATCAATAATTTCTACTTCCTCTCCATTATCAAAATACCTACAGTTAATATATACATTGCCATCTATATACTCCGACATCGGCTGTTCGTAGGCTAAACTCCTGCTGTTTGATCTTGAAGCACTAACGGTGAACGTCGTATTACTCACCGTTCTTTTTACAGAACACGGGGGCGGTGTCGGCAAAATTATCAGAGGTGATACTTTATTGCTCTTCCTCCTAAATAATTTCATCAAACAAGACCTGCTTTTGCCACTTTTTCTCTTAATTAAAAATTTTCCGCATGTCAATCCCATTTTTAAGCCATCTTTGTAAATCCGCTTTTAGCGACGGTGGGCTGTTTCACTGAGCAACAATACGTTCCCGAAATGCAACAATACAACGATGGTGATGATTGTCACCGTTTGCATCATTCCGAGGCGGCACTTAATCGTACGCTTTAAGAGTTCATGAATAGTACATCAAATGTTTTTAACATTGACGACTGTTATATTTAAAAAAAAAAAAATGGAAAATCAACTCTTTTTTTATAATCCAAATTAGTTTATGAACCTTATGATTTTATAAGACAGGAGATGCTTACTCTACTCTGGGACTAATATAACATATATTAGTCCCAGCTCTACTGGTACACCTGATATAATGCGTTTTTTAATTGGGTCCGTGTTGTTCATCTTTGTATATGTGTGTGTTTTCCTCATTTTTCGTTTCTGTTCCGTATTCATGTTTTTGTTTCTTTGTTTTCCGATGTTGCCATTGCCCTTGCATCACTAGCTTATTATTTCGAGTTTATTGACAACCATGTCAAATTGACAAGAAAGAAAAATAATTCGACATTTCACTTGAGGGGGTTCGCTACTCTATTTGAAAATAAATAGGATTTCAAATAAAAATGTTTTTTGGTTAGGAAATTAAATAATAAGTAATCTAAGTGAAAAAAATTGATAGGTTGATGATCTCGTTTTTGAGATATAAGTGATTGAAAATTTGGCGGGAATCTGAACTCCTCGGATTTTTCATATCATGAGCGAGGTTTCACCATGAATGAATATGACAGAATAAATAAAATCTACTGATTTTTTACAGAATGTCCCAAAAAGCCTAAATTGAAATTATGGGAAAAAAATAAGGGGGTCAATGGGCAAAAAATTATAATGCTTTTAGATTGATAAAGCCCGAGTATACCCGGAAAATCTGACAGAAATCTCAAATCATGAGGAGCGAGCCTCCTTAATAACATTTATAAATGGTCACATCATTACATTCTCCTTTTTGTCAATGTAAGTGAATAATAAAGCCTGGCCTTGTTGTGCTAATCTCAATGTTCTCTCAACGTCACAGATTGTGACTTTCACGATTTTCCGAGAGACTTTAGGTTCTTTACAACCAGACCAGTTTAACTAAACAAAAATCCTTGTATTTTGGTATGGGAAATGTTATATTATACATGTATTATGATTTTTTGCTCGTAAACTATAAAACAAATCCAAACTAGAATAAGGACTTTCGGAAATGACAGTTATCCCTGCACCCCCTGTTTGACATAGACGATAGTTATAGACACTGAGCATTCTTAACTTCATTATTTTTTACTAAAAGGAAGTACGGTTGTTAGGCAGAATTCGAAAAAAAATCTTTGAGACTTTCAGGAAATTTACCAAACTTGAAATAAAATATTTTGTAAATCAAATTGATGAATATGTTTGTTCTAATTGTAACAAATTTTACTATAGTTTCAATGTAGAATAACCAAAATAAGTGGTCTTTGACAATTTCAGGAAACGTACGAAATTTGGAATCACATTTTTCTTAAATCTAATTAGAGAAAATGTCTGTTCTTATCAAAACAAATTCTAAAAGTATGGTTGCCTAGTAGAATTTCAAAAAATAAGTAGTCTTTGATACTTTCAGGAAATTTACCAAACTGGAGTCAATTATTTTGAAAATTCAATTGCAGAAAATGATCAAACTTATCAAAACAAATGCTTAAAAGATGGTTTCTAGGAAGAATTCTAAAAATAAGTGGTGTTTGAGACATTCAGGAAATTTATCAAAATTGGAATCAAGTACTTTTGAAATCCAATTGGTAAAAAAGATTGTCATCATCAAAACAAATCCAAAAATATGGTTGCAAGGTAGAATTCAAAAATAAGAATAAAAAAAATAAGTGGTCCTTGAGACTTTCAGGAAATTTAATTTGGAATCACATTTTAGAATTCCAAGTTTTCAGAATTTCGTTTTTTCCAAATACTTACCAAAATATAAAATAATGGTTAAAATGTCCAAAATACCAGTCTTTGACATTTTCAAGTTGGAACCGGAATCATTCTGAAAGCTTATCGGGCATCCACTGATTATATACGCAACAATTTTACAACGAAATTAAATCCCTAAATAAAAAATGAATTTCACGTCGAGTGCTACATGTGTCACAATCCACATTTTGAGGATCGACATCATGGGCCTCTTGTTTGCATCAAGTTCGATATAAAAAAATCCATAAGCTTATTGCGCATCTACAGGTCATTTGAAACAGTCCAAAAATGTAGGAGGAGTTCGCGTCGCATGCCATATACGCTGCAGATGTGTCAAAATCGACATCTTTGGGCCACTTGTTTGCAAAAAAAGACCAATATGGAAAATCCGAAAGCTTATTCCACATTTGCAGAATTTATGCAACAATTCCATAACAAAATTTTATTCTGATCAGACAAAAAGGGCAAAGTCATCAGCTGTAATTATGATCACTTGCTCTC